>ML098309.1:19819-57825 GCA_003697995.1 Taxidea taxus jeffersonii | reverse complement strand
AAAAAAAAAAAAGATGATCTTTCCAGTAAGGGGGAGAAGGCTAAAAGGATTTAGAAAGTATCTGCTGTGTTACATTACAGAGACTAATAACTGTTTAGGGAGTAAGTAACATTTTTGCACCATCTTAAACCATAAAAATGAAAAGATGTATAAAGGTCTGTTTCTTAAAATCAATTTATTTGAGCATTTATTTTGCCCCATGTCCTTGCCTTCAGGTCCTTCAGAGTATGGTGCAGAAACCGGGAACAGGAGGCGTGAGTGCTAATGATCAAAAAGTGTAGGAATGCACTCTTTAGGAAATTGTTCAGAACTAGGGTATTTACTGTGTGTGTGTGTGTGTGTGTGTGTGTGTGTGTGTGTGTGTGAGGGAAGGAGTCAGGGAGGGAGCGTGGTGGTGGAAGGAGTTCTACTTTTATACTTAAAAGAAAAATGCAAACGTTGACTGTGTTCCATTGGAGGCCGAGACCAGGCTTATCTCCTTCATCTGACTTTAATGAAGACATATTTTAAGCAGCTGCACCCATGTCAAATGTCGTATTTTGGCTCAAAACTTCCACCTTCTGAGTGGGAGGTTTCTCAAAACCAAAAAGTTGGTAGTAATTATAAACTAATTGGGGAGCTTGAGGCAAAAGTTGGATTGTCACAAAACCCAAGTTAAAAACTAATTTATACAGATGAGGTAAGAGGGGCCGTAAATCGATAATCATTAAAGTCGGTGACATGCGGATGGGGTTCATTATGCCATATTCTCTGCTTATGTATTTAAAAATGTTTTCATAACAGAAAATAAATAAATCTGTTTCAGTAAAATGCTTAGCACTTGGTAGAAACACACACACACACACACACACACACACACACACAACTATAAGCCAAAATGTTAAAATCACCAGTTACAGCATTTTTATTTATACTTTCAGAGAGATCTTTAAGATAAAAGCTGCACAGAAAATTGGGGCACCCTAGTTTGTGTACTACCCATTAGAGACTGAAACTTCTTTCTGTTTTGTTTTGCTGTTTCATTTATAGTCAGATGACCATTGCTTAAATAGAATTATTTCAAAAAGGTAGGATTCCCCTATTAAAAGCCCAGCAAAAAAACGTTCCAAATCTCAGGAACAAATGGAATCAAGGGACTTTTATAATTTACCTGTTTTGCAGGCACCTATGAGCCAAGTTCATTCTGTTTTCAGGATTTCACTTATGTATTCAGCAAACATTTCCTGAACAACTACTACCTCTCAGGCATGTTGCTAGCTGCCAGTGATAAAAAGCCAGGTAACCTGGGCTCCCACTCCTGGGAAGCTTTACAGTCTTCAGTGGAAATATAAAAATACAGATTAAATATAAACTAGGCATGAAACCTAAGAGACAGAGGCCACTCTTAAAGCTGTCGTGTTTGATGTGGGAAAGGGAATCGTGCTTGCTTGCGGTAGCTCCCAGGTCGTGCCCAGCAGGCAGACTGAGATTTGGGATGAGCAGGGAAGCCTCTTCCAGGCGATTCCTGGAGGATCATGGTGCTCTCTCCATCTGCATGTTGCTGTTTGGAAGAGGTTCACACCTTTAAAATATGGTTCCTATTTGCCAGGGGGGAAAAATAGTTTGTTTTGCAGGGCATAGTTTCCAAAAGCTGGCAAGTCACAGCTCTCAGTTCTGACAGACAGCTTAAAGGTGTCATGTCTGTGGGCTCCTGACACAGTGAATTGTGGTCCTTCACTTACGGCAGTTGGTGCTTCATGTACACTCTCATGGGCTTAGGACGGGCGCCCAGTTTTAAAGTAGCAGCTCTTAAAATAGCCAAAAATGGCTGTGGAGCTCAGGTTTGGTTGAAATGGGATTGGTGGGGCTTGTGTGGGTGCACACGCACGCATGTGTGTGCGTATGTGTGTGTGTGCTTGTGCTGCTGTAAATCTGTGCTGGAACCATTTACACAGGGGTCCATTGTGACCAGAAAAGAAAAGGCATGTAGGGTGAGGTGGAAGAGGGAGGGAGGATTGCATCTAGTGATCCTGGAACAGTTGCTCAGACCAGCATTTAGTGTTTTATTAGGAGAGAACAACTCTATAAAAGGAACAAGAGGTTCAATCATTACAGAGTGGGGCGACAGGAGGCAGCTGCCAGCATGACTTTGAAAACCCTTTCAGATCCTAAAAAAGTTGCCACATATAACGTGCTGCAGCTGCCGGGGTCATTTAGGAGAACTGCAGAACTTGGCACCCACTTACCTCTAGGGGATGGGATTCTAGGATCACCCCAATGTTTTCTTTAGATGAGTTCCAACCCCCCTCACCACCACCCCCCACTTTCCTTCTTTGTCACTGAAACTTCCCACAGCAGTTCTTAGATTTCTCGCTTTTTCAGGTAGGTTTTCAGAGAATGAAGAGAAAAGGACAGTATCCTAGTTTGATTGAAAGCAAAGTAGGGTGAGGGGGCAGTCCTACATACTTGGGAATTGGGTAGGTGAGGCCAGACTGGGAGAATACAGAGGATCCCCTGATTGTGCCCCTAGTATTTGTACTTGACAAACGAGTTACTCTAGCCTTGCAAACTATCGCTTACATGATGTCATGTAAGTAACAAAGTATGTGGATTTCATTTTTTTTTAAATCTGCCCAGAGATGTCTGTTTTTCATCAGTACATACAGAATATTTGCAAAGTTGAACCCTTGGTGATTAAACATCTCCAATTAAATCATATAAACTTAAGCAATAACCTGTGATCATATGTGCCAGGAAAAAAATCATTTATGGGGAGTTATTTTTGACAAATGTATTATTTGATATATGTATAAGATTTTGATAAAGATTTCTCAAAGTATAAATGCCAGTTACTGCTAAAATTTGGCAACCAGTAGGGCTTTCTCTGAACTCATGTTCTGTGAGCAATCTCAGAGACCACTAACAAAAAATAGTAACTGATGTAATCTTAAGAGAGAAGTGACCCCAACTTTACTGGGTAACAAAGGGAGAGAAAATTAAGGGGTGATGGGGTGTAGAGGTGGTCAGAGTATCGTATTTGAAAGGGATATGAGAAACCCTTTGGCTGGAAATCTCACCTAGAGTTTGAGAAAATCCCCCTGTCCCTCCTATCCAAGGGATTCTGATCACCTTCTCTATTATTTCTCACCTTCCCTACCCCAGTTTTGAACTCTTACTGGGGGAGATGCTGATCTCTCAGATGCATTGAGACGGAGGGGAAAAAAAACCAAACACCTCATTTTTAAGATGAGAAGTCACAGCCTAAATCAGGTACTTCTAAGCCATCCCGGGGTCAACAGTGGTCAAGCAGGAAAGAGAAATGACCGTGTCGCTGGTGAGACAGTATGAAGAACTATGGCCATGAGCTTCAGTTCCATGATATGCAGCAGGATTCAAGAGATCTGCTGAGGTAGCAACTCCTATTGCTACAGAGTAGGATGTTGTGTCTATGGTCAGAGTAGTTAAGTCATAGACTAGAGCATTTCATTCTTGTATCTGCCAGTCACTACAAGAAGTTGTTATTAAAAGAAGAAAAGTATACAAGAGATGCCCAGCTACTGTGGAGTCTCACTCATCCTGTTTAAAAAGAGACTTGAAATGGAATATTAATTTTTTTTTTCTGGGCCCACAGGTAAGCTAGAAGTTCTGTCATGTCCCCACACTCACAATTCCTTTACCTCTCCACGCGAGACACCTGGAACTTCTCGCCAGCCTGGGAAGAATCACGCATCCTAAGTATCTTTAAACGTTTGATTAAGCCATCCAAGGGGCAAACAGAGTTATGCTACCCACAGCATGGCATTGGGCATTCCTTTTGTTATTAAAAAATTCCACACTGGTAGTATGAGTTCAGGAAGCCTGAGGAGGGATAAGAAATAGAGGGCTTTTGTCTAGTGCTGTTTTAACGCTCTGCCTCAGGTGTTAGGCAAACTGGCTTCACAAGGTCTTGCTTGAGTTGTTAACACGGTTGAATTTCAGACCAAGGTTGGCTGGCAGCAAGGCCTGGTCCCATTGCCTACTCTTCTGCTCCGCCTCTCCTGTCCCTGTGTGGGTCCGAATTCTCAGGATGGTGTTGTTACTCCCACCCAGTCATCCAGAGCCGTCCCTTTGTGCCAGGCTCCGGCCAGTCCCCCCGCATTTAATGCAGCTGGGCTTAGGGCTCAAATCAGTTTTTTCAAACAGCATAAGACAGTTTCTCTTGAGACTTCGGGTCCATCTCTTACCCTGAAGGTCTTTGCCTGGAAGGTAGTTCTCTCTGCTCCTGTGGTGCTTTCAATATGGCAGGTCAGTTAAGCACTTGGCCACCTTAGTAATTCAGAAAACATAGGCTGCCTCCACCCGCATGACTGAAACCTTTGATGACATCACTGCTCAAGATTGTGGCTGACAGGAAGGTCTTGGTGTCACTCTCCAGAGGAGACAAGCTGAGAAGCCCAGCTTCTAAAAATCCCCTGCTGGGTGATGAAGTCTTGATTGGGGAATGTGCTCCCCCCTGAGACTTATCGCTCAGCCTTTGGAGGGCACACTCCCTAATAAGCTGCCTGAGATGGGCAATCCAGACAAGGAGCTCCCTTTAAGTGAGTCACAACATCTGGAATGATCATGCTGCATTACTAGGCAGCCCCGCTAGCAGCCCCTTTCTTCCTTCCTAAAACTCAATTCTCAAGTGAAGAGGCTTATAAGGAGCAGGTGATGGCGGCAAGGAGGTGTCAGTGATGGGGACCTCTGTGAGAGCAGTCTGGCTCCCAGGGGTGGGGCGGGGGCGGGGGATGGAGTAGAAAACCTCTATCTCTGAGACTGACAATACCCAGCATTATTCCCAAGGCAAAGGACAGACTGAGAGTCTTTTCAGAAGAGGAGCTGTCTCTGCATCTCTGAGGTGGTTCCTTATCTGTGACATGGCTGCCACCAAGAGCCAACGCCTTGGCGACAAGGTGAAGGTTCTTTTGTCTAGTTCTCTACGTGCTTATGGTAAAACCTGTCTCTGATACCACTCAGTTCAGGACTCATCAAGATGCCTGTGGTGGTCATTTGAAATTTCCGAAGATCCTGTCACCATTTTAAAAGTAACAGTTGCTGAAACAGCTCCTGCACTGGCCCAAGAGGGTCATTAAAAGTGTCTCTTTCTT
Source organism: Taxidea taxus jeffersonii (assembly GCA_003697995.1). NCBI lineage: Eukaryota > Metazoa > Chordata > Mammalia > Carnivora > Mustelidae > Taxidea > Taxidea taxus. The sequence goes on along the minus strand of ML098309.1, from coordinate 52,717 downwards.
CCCAAAATGAGTTTTGTTTTGCTGATGATAGTTAGTAAAATATTCCCCCAGTTTTTTCCCAGGGACACAGAATCTAAATGCATACCGTCACCATATAAAGCAGAATGTATTTGCCTCCACTACTCCTTCATTCCCCCCCACCTCCGCCCTGGGGCTCCAGACTTCAGGGCTTCTATAGAAAGACTGGCCATTAAGATTAGATCTCTTTTGAAAAGGCAGTTCTGACAAAGGTAAAACAGGGTTCTTCTGTCCGTGCCACAATGTTGATGCCAACTTCCACCCAAAGTCTCATTCCCAGCCTATATTCTTTCCTTTCTCTTTACAGTTATTACTGTGCTTTTGTAGGAAAGGGATGTGTTTACAAAATGTGTTTCTACCATTTTGTTTGGTTTACTCCTTTATTAAAAAAAAAAAAGAAAAAAGTGTATTGGGCCCCAACCATGTGCCCGGGGAAGCTTCCTGGAGAAATGATGGCTTGAACCAAGTCTTGAAGAATAAGTTGGATTTAGCCAGGCAGCAGTGAAGAGGGAACAACATGGACAAAGCCCACAGATAAGAGAGGCTGGAGCACCAGTAGAGCTTCATTTAGTTTGGGAAGGCCAGGATATGGGTCACAAATGGGAGATAACGGGGTAGACGTCATGGTAGGAACCTGAAGACTTTGGGGAGCTCTTGTGGAATTTTAAGCAAGACAATATGTTCAGATAAGTGCTTCAGAAAAACCACTTTGGCTACAGTGTGGAACATGGACTGAAGTAGGGGTGAGGCTGGATCCAGGAAAACGATCAGGTACCACCGGTGAGGTAGTATGCAAAATGTGAAAATTCGGGGGCTCTGTGAGGGCTAACGGCGTATTGTGCCCAGAATGTAGTAAAGAGGGAGGAGTCCAGGCAAACTGAGTCTGGCAAACTGAGTAGAAGGCAATACCATTCATACAGAAAGAGGGTAGGGATGGCGGAGAGAAGATATGTTTACTTCATAACCTATTGAATTTAAAGAGCCCAAGGAACAACCAAGAGACATCATGGCTGAAGTCACATTCTTGACTTTCTCTTTCTTGCCTTAGACTATCTCACTGTCCTTGATGACTTGTTTGTGCATCTGAATGTGGTGGGGGAGGGGAGAGAAGAGGCATGTGGAAACTCTCAGCATCCAAGAGAGGTTAGCATAAACCCTTTTGTTGAGATTATTTCCAAAATCTGACCAGATGTTTAAGCAAATTAACAAATGATTAAAGCAGCAGTCGGCAGAGACCTAGCCCGCTGTAGGGATAGGCAAAGGAGCAAGCCTACAGAGAAAGCCAAGCCCAGGTGGTCTTACTAGAAAGGTCATTGTGATGTGGGTCCCCAGTGGTTGATGGACAGAGATAAAACAAGGCAAGCCGAGTGTGATGGGGAGGGTGAAATAAGAGAGTCTAGAACAAGTGCAGATGTTTGTGTTCATTTGGAGAGTAATTTCTGCCCAATGGCTAGACTTCCAGGAATGTTTTATTCTATCCATTATTAGTAGCACGTTCCCCCTTGCTCTGTATTCAAGTGTGTCATCCCTTAAGACTTTCTTGGTAGTCCAGACAGAATAGTATCGAAGAAAAACCACTGGTTAGCATTCTGCCATGACATGCATGTTGGACCAGCAGTCTGGAGACTGACGTGGGGACCCCCTCTAGCTTTATTAGTAGCTCACTGTGGAGTCTTGAGAAAGTAAAGTAAAGTGGGGCTAGGTTAGAGTGGCCAGTTCTTCTTACTCATCAAAGGCACAGCCCTGGATATCAGCAAAATACTTCAGTAAATTGTGCTTCCCAGTACACTTTATGCCTGGTGTGTAGCAGGGCTGGAAAATTGCCATAGAGACACTCACTGCAGCCCCTAACCCATCAGGGGTCATTTAAAATGTCAGGTTTAAAAATCAACTCTCTATCTTGCCTCCCTGCCATCACCACCACCAAAGTCAGCTCCCTAGCTAGCCTCATTTAGAGGCTTCATTCCTTATTGAGTTCGAATAAAAACAAAATAAAATGAAAAGAATGGTGAGCTCTAATACGCAGAAACTCTGGCACAGGTCCTGATCGTTCTGCCCGGACTGACACCGGCTCTCCCAGCATCTTCATTCTCCGTGCAAGTTGAGGTTCTAGCTCAAATTCTGTACCCCGAGAATAATGATGGAAAAGAGCAGTGATGGCTATGCTCCTGCTTTTCCAAACTGCTTCCCAAAGGGAGTGAGATCCGGGTCCACAGCAGGGATGTCCCCACAACCTCTGAGGTGGCATCCATACCTCTTCAGTCTCTGTGTTTCAGGCTGTGTCCCATCATCTGTCTGGCCATTCCTCCTTCCACTTCTCCAGGAAGAGCCCAGTGCCCTCAAATGCAGGCTACCTTCTAGTTGAAAGTCATTATGTGTCATACTCTAACAGTTGCATTGTAAGAGATGGGATTCTGATTACACTTGGGGGTTTTTGAACTATTTGAACTAACGTATTTGATATGCATTTGAACTAACTCATTAATTCATGACAACTTCATGGCCATACTTCATAGCATTCTTCAGAGGGCTTGGGGTTCTTCCCCAAAAGAATCTCATTAATATTTGTGCCACTTGTATGTGTGTGTGTGTGTGTGTAAGAGAGGGGTTAACATGTGTCCATGCACACAGACCTCAGAGAACCAGAAAAGTTTAGTTACTTGCCTGTGGTCACACAGCAAGTGAGTGATCAGCAAGCATTGGTAACAGTGCAGGTGGTAATGATACTGAAATGTTTTGGCTCTGACAGAAGAGTTCAGCAAGAGGATATTGTTCCTAGGATGGGGAGTGCAGCTTAGCCTTCAGGCCCCATTGCTATCCCAGGAGAACTGTATTTTCTACTCCTGAATTCTATTATGACAGGTTTTTTTAAATGATCTAAAATTTATGTGTATGTATGTGCATGAAAATATGTAGCCGCTCACAGATACATATATAGAAGATGAAAGAGAAAAATGGACAACTTATAATTACAGATATTTTTGTTCATCTGGTATCCAGATGATCTCCCTTGATTCTGACAGTTTTGACAAATCAGTTTATTAAAATTGTAAATGTAACCCAGAGCTGTTTAGTACAGGACGAAGCAGAAGGTGCTTTCTCTTCGCATTATATTTTGCGGTTGCATTATTAGAAGTAAATATGGCTTCTCCTTCAAAGACAAAACAGCCTGCCCTCCATGAGAAAGATGTGACTTGTCACATATATTCCCAGTTGGTTTCACTGTTCCGAGACCCTAAGGATATTTTTGGAGAGCTTTGACCTTGATGAGACATAGGGAAGCCTGGTCTCCATGTCCCCTCCTCTCCTTCAACTCCCCCATCCTTCAACTTCAGGTTTCTAAGTAGAAAATTCCAAAGAGGAAAACTTGCTCCCTTATAACCCAGAAGGCATCATTCAGGTGACATTTGGGGAAGGACATCATCAGGAAGGCAAGTTGCATTTTGGGATATATAAGAGCCTTGTGCTTAAGTAACAGATTGGCACTGTAAACGCTTCAGAGAACTCTGTGGCAGCAAGAAGTAATGGCAGGGAAGGCAGGATAGGAATCGTGAGTACCTTGTAAATGAAAAGAAGAAATGTACAAAAAGTAAAGCTCTATGCAGCAGCGGAAAATAGGGAAAAGAACCCCATGTTTCCATCAGTTGCCTTAAGAAGTCCAGGGAGGTTTTAATTTCCTGCTTGATTAGCTTCAGTTGTCAGTGCCATCCACCACTCTGATTTTCTTTCTCCAGCTTTCGTCTTCCCTGTCATTTCAAGTCTCTACTCGGGAGTAACTTGTAAATGAGCACTGTATCTATGACAGGGTGTCTTAATCTTTATGCCACGGACTGTTGGTGATCCAGTAAAGTCTATGGAACCCTTATCAGAATATTTTTCAGCGTGTAAAATAAAATGCCTAAGAACATTGGTACTAAAATATTTTATATGCCCACACATTTGTGATATAGTAATGCGTATCTGTTTTTTTAATGAAGAATCAGAACTAATTAAACTACTCTAATTTTAAAGTCATAATGTGTGTACACCAGGGTCAGTAAACTATAACCCACAAACTGTTTTTGTAAATAAAGTTTTATTGGAACACAGCCACGCTGACTCATTTACATATCGTCTCTGCTGGCTTTCATGCTACAACAGTAGAGTTGAATAGTTGGAATGAGATCATATGGCTTTCAAAGTCTAAAATATTTGCCCTCTGGCTCTTTACAGAAAAAGCTTCCCAGTCCCTGGTGTAAATTGCAACAATAGTAATGTGCAATAAAAAAAAGAGGATTTCTGTGGGTGACAGTCACAGGTACTTCAAACCGCTGTTTAATATTGCCAATTTTCATAATTGATAGAGGTGCTAAAGTTCAGTTAGAGGTTAGCAAAAATGTAGGTGAATTTTTTTTTTCCCATTCAAATCCATGGACCACCTGAATTCTGTCCACAGATCCCTTGGGGACCAGTGAACCCCAGGCCAGAAACCTCTGAATGGGATTACAGTTTAAAGGAACTTTCAGCAGAAAGAAGGAATTCTTTGCAGTGTGGAAAATCTGCTCTCTCTCCGCTCCTCTTACAAATTTATATATTGCAATTTCACATTTTCACATAGGGGTTTTTAGGTAGTAAATGAAAAAGAAGTCAGATCATCCCTATAATGAGGGGTGTCTTTCTGGGGAAGGGCTAGTTCTGTCAGCTATTGCTAAGAAAAATTGGAGATTTTCTACACATACAGTCACTCATTCCCACTGCCCCATCCCACTCTTGCCTCACCAAGAGAAGGAGCCAGAATTTCTCCTCCTCCTCTGAGGCTTCTCCTGTCCTCTGTGGTATATAACTCGACTTTTCTTATCTTGTCTCTTAATGTCCCATCAAGACATACCAAGGGATTTGACTTTATCATTTATGTGGCTATGATGTCTTATTCTCCAGAGACAGACTCAAGTATTCAGCAATAACTCATGTCCACTTAATGTGAAAATTGGTACCATCTAATAGAATCTTCGACATGCTAACCACACCATTCCAATAATGAAATGCAAATTTTTCTGCCCTTTTTTTGTGGTATTGTCATTTTTTGACTCTTAAGGAATGAAATATCCTCTTTATTATGAATTAAGAACTGGAAATTGAAATGTGGTGTTTTCTTACACTAATTTTAAATAGTGTCTTTACCAGGAGCCCTAAGATATCATACTTAATCCTCACAACAGAATCAGAAGGTCCATGTCACTATTCCCATTTTACTGCTCAGAAAACTAAGATACACAGAGTTTAGGTCACATTGATAAGTGAGAGGATTCCAGAATTCATGCATGTCTTTTTCCAGCTTTGAAAGAAAAGACAAACTTACTTTACATGTCCCTTTGTTTACAGGATTAGCTATGGCCTCTGGGCATTTTTTTTTTTTTTTTTAATCTAAGAGAAGGGAAGACAGTGAAATGGAGTGGTTCTGACTATAAACTCAGGGGATCTAGTATTTGGATCATTGCCCAAGTTTCTCCTCTATGCCATAAGGGCTTTGGGCGAGAAGACCCTCTATAAGGCGCCTTCCAGTGCCGGTAACCATCAGAAGTTAAAGCATATTCAAAGCAAAGGATGGCTTGAAAAGCTCCCAACCTGCCTTCCAGGTGGGCCATTAAAGGCAAAGACCTGCCCAGCAGTAGAACCTCTGAGATGGGGCAGCAGGCACTGCAGCCACTGCCCTGTGTGCTGAACAGCAATACAGACACAGCAAAGCCAGGGAGATTATTGATTTTTCAAATAGTATTTGAATGTCATCTGATGGAAACAAAATAGAGAGGATTTATGAGGAACCAGAGCTGCACACAGCTGCAAGAGATGCCGTCTGCGGGCATCTTCTGAGCTGCCCCCCCAAAAAAAGAGAAAAAAAAAAGTCTCTCATCTATAAGACTAGGGAAAGAATGTAAACAAGCGCCTATGTGTGGGGACAACGCAACAGCCTGGAACTTCTGAACTGCCAGAGAAATATCCACCGGGTGAGAAGGAACACATGGGCTTCATGGAGCAATTAGTGCTATAGGTATAATGGAGTTTGAATCCTGCTCTAGATTCAGCCTCAAATCGGCTTGACTTCCGGGATGGCGATTTGAACTGACAGCCTCACCACCTGTTGTGAATTGGACTTTGGTGCTCTTTCCTCCTGCTGTCACTTCTTATTGCTGTCCTTGACCTCTTTCTAGGGGAGTAGGTACAGTGGGGAGTGACCAGCCCTCGGGAAGGGGCCCTGGGTATGGGTCGGTGCTCACCCTCTCTTCCAACCTGTCTCCGGCTTGAGGCACCATCAGTATTTCCCCATCCTCTTCGGTTCCCTCTGTATCAAGCCCTTGGCACATCATGCTTTAGTTTTCTGATTAAAGTTTCTTCCTTCCTTCCTTCCTTCCTTCCTTCCTCTCTTTCTTTCATAGATGTATTTATTTATTTGAGAGAGAGGAAGCACACATGGGGCAGAGAGGCAGAGGGGGAGAGAGACCCCCCACTGAGGGCAGAGCCTGATGCGGGGCTCGATCCCAAGACCCTGAGGTTATGGCCCAAGCTGAAACTAAGAGTCAGACACTCAACAGACTGAGCCACCCAGGTGCCCCTCTTTTTTTTTTTTTTTTTACTTAAGTAATCTTTACACTTAGCATGGGGCTTGAACTCACGACCCCAGAGATCAAGAGTTGCACACTCTTCCAACTGAACCAGCCCAATGCCCCTGGTTAACTTTTTCTGATTCCCTTCTAGATTGTAAGCCCCTTGGACAGCAGAGGCTGAAAAGTCGTCTCTGTGACCCCAGCACCTAGTTCTGTGTCTGGCATTTAGTAGGTGCTCTTAATATTTGTTGAATGGCTGGCTGAAGAGTAGATCTCATTTTCCTAGCCTGATCCACCCTAACCGTGCTCCACTTCCGACAGTGCCATTTGTCCATGTTCCTGGTCTGACTTTGTGGCACCCCCATCCACCCCGTCAGTAAAACTGGAAATATGGGGGTGCGAGCATCCCCACTGTTGCCTCCTTCTCCTTCACTTCACACAAAGAAACTGCTAGCTCCTGCTGATTTCTTCTCTAAATAATTCTCAGATTTGTCCTTTTTCCTTTTCATTCATATTACCATTACCTAATTCACTGCCTAATTATTGGAATTATCTAAACTTCCTGTCTTCACTTGGGCTTCCACTTATCTGTCCTGTGACATGGCTGTTCTGACTGTGTCACGACTCTGTCCACAGCCTCTGGCCCACAACAAAAAGCCCAAGCTTTTTAGCCTACTCTACAAAGTCTTTCCTTGGTCTGGCTTCTGCCTGCCTTTAGATCCACAGCTCTGACCACTTCCTGCCTCGAATTTTATGTTTCAGCATCACCAGACTTTTTGTAGTTCTCTGTATTAGTTATGCTATTCGATGCCCAGAATGCCCCCTCCCTTTTGCTTTTTCCATTCTTAGTCCTACTGTGAGATGCAGCACATACGTCACCTTGTCTAGAGAGCCTCCTTGGAAGGGAGGGAGGGAGGGAGGAAAGGAGGGAGGGAAGGTGGAGGGAGGAGGGTGGCTGTGTAATATCTCCCCTGGGCTTTCCTAAAGCCCCATGTGTGCCTCCATGTACCTGACCCTGCTAGACACTTCCATAGGGTGCTGAACCTCCAGCATGTCTCTTTCAGTTGCCTAATACCCTAATGTTCTCTCCATTTCCCCCTCACAATCCTTTCCTAAAGCTTTCATTCCTATTAGGATGGAAGTAACAGCTATGCGTGAACTTTCTTAGGAGGATTGCCATTTTTATGGGGCCTCGATCCTCTAACAATGGCATACTGGCCTTATTCAGTGGATGAGGAAGCATCTTGGGGTTTTCAGATGACCCAGTGGTGAATGAAGAGTCAAGTGAACTCTGACTCAGCTGCTCAGCTTGACGGGCAGTCCCTCCTGGGTGTAGGGCAAGGAATGGAGAGCGCCAAGTGCCAGCCCCCGCTGCCCAGGAGGGCAGTGAGCTGAAAGCGGTGCTGAGCACAGCCAGGGCAAAGCCTGCCTCACTAGCAAGGACAGGGGCTTTGAGAGATTGAAAGACTGCTATTCAGACCCATCATTTCACTCTTTATAGTATAAACTTGAGCAACTTCCTTAAACTCCTTCCTCCTCCAGTAAACATGCAAATAACCCTTCCACACTGGATTCAATGAGGTAATATATGTTCTGTGTTTAGAAGAGTCACTGGCATATAGTAGGTGATTTGTTGTTATTGTCCCTGTCTTGGTTCCACCAGAAAGACATTGCTGAGCAACGAAAACAAGGTCGTTGTGTATCCCTCTCATTTCACTGAATTTGGCCCTGAGGCTTATTCCCCAAATCCATCTCAGTGCCCAATCCAGAGCACTCGGCAGCTTCTGACTTAGGAGGCCTCTCCAGCATCCTAGTATGCATTTCCAGTTTTCAAGCAGTTAAGGAGGACAGGCTAAAGCCTCCAGTTCGGTCTGTGGAAAAGCAGCATAGTATCAAAAATGTGGTGTCTGTGAGTCCTGGTGCTGGTTTCTCTTTTTGGCCGCTGAATGGCGTCAGCTACATCCCTTGGACTCTGCACCTGAGTTGTAAAAATCCAATGAGATTAACATATAGATGAAACTTTCTATTGTTGGATGCCTTTTTTTTTCCTTGTAGACATGTTGCTTACAATGAGAGTACTCTGACACTATAATACTGGCTGGTTATAACTAGGTGTCAGACTTCAGCCTTAAATATAGCTAGCAGAGATGAGCAGGTTTTGTTTCATTTTTAAATAAAAGCGAAACCCTCCACATAATCAGTATCACCAGATACTAATTTTCCAAGATAACTCATGAAGTTCTTTTCTTTCAAATACTTCTTTGACTATAAGGCTGTAGTTCTTCACTATTAGTCATCCCTTCATGGAACTTTGTATTTTTTCCCCAGGCTTAAGTAGGATGGTTATTTCTAACTCTGTTATTCCTGGCATCAGATCTGTCTAGGAACAGCTCTGGATCTCTGGGCCAGTTTGGCGTCAGAACCTCCGGGCCCATTTCCCCCCGACTCTGTGTGATTCTCTCCCAAGTCTGAGTTTGCAGAAAATAATTCCCACTGAGTCCTTGTGGTTTTCTTTTCCTTCTCTCCCCATAAGCCACAGGATTAGAAGAAGAAGGGTGAAGCTGAGGACCTAGCATAGTATTGGGCTTGGATTGGGACTTGCCGAATATTGGTTGCCGTCTCCACAGTCACGAAGAATACACTGCTGTCTCCCTCAGCTGCATCCTTCCTCTGGGACTGTTCCCAGAAGGAAAATGTGCTGTCCATTTTTCATTTGCTCTTTTGAGAACAAAGAGTACTACCTATAATTTTTCCCATTTCCCCACCCCACTCCCCGCTGCTTTCACTATTACAGTTTTATTCCAGTTCCTTGAGAGTGATCTCAGACACATCTAACGCATCCTTTCTCTCTCCCATTGCATTTCCCACAGCTGCAAGTATGACCCATGTGGAAATAACTTTCTTTAGCTTCTAGCCAACATGTAAACAGCCCCTCTTGGGCTCTTCTTGTTCAGTTTTTAAAATAATTTTTAAAAAGATTTTATTTATTTATTTGTTAGGGAGATAGAGTGCGCGCAAGCAGGGGGAGCAGCAGGCAGAGGAAGAAGCAAGCTTCCTGCTGAGCAGAGAGCCTGGTGTAGGCCTTGATCCCAGGACCCTGGGATCATGACCTGAGGTTAAATGACTTAGCCTAATCAGCTGAGCCACCCAGGTGTCCCTTTTTTCAGTTTTATTGAGATACAATCGACATATAGAACTGTATAAGTTCAAGGTATACAACATCATGTTTTGATCTGTGGATGTGTTGTGAAATGATCACCACAATAAGATTAGTTAATATCCATCAGCTCACATAGTTGCTTTTTATTTCCTTATGTTGAGAACTTTTGAGTTCTACTCTCTTAGCAACTTACAAATATACAATAATGTTAGCTGTAGTTATCATGCTATACATTACTAATTAACCCTCTTAAACTTCATCTTCTGTGTTTGGCATCAACCTGTGTAAAATAGGAATAATCCCAATCTTCCTCAGTGAGATATTGTCCTCCAGAATTAATATTCAGAAACTACAGAAGAGCCTCTAATTTCCTGTCCCAAGTGCTCTACATTGAATTACGTTATCCTATGTAAACAGTGTTCTAGAAGGAGTCATGTTCCTGACTAAGGAATTAATGGCTAACTTGTAGGGAAGTAACCAAATTAAAAAAGTATGTAATTCCAACTTTTAAATAATTTTTTGGAGCACCTTCTGTAGGCACTTCCATATGGCCTGTATAAAATGCATAGCAAAGCATCTGATATATAGCTATAACCCACAGTTACACAAACAACTCCAATGTACCTTGATACTGCTGAGACTTAGATTTTCCAAACACTAATTAAATTGGGCAGATAAATACCTATTTCATCCAATTACCTCTGTTTTATCTATTTAGCTGTGTGTGGGCCTCCTAAAAAGGGGCCTGGGAACTGGGGTCAGAAAGCAGACTGGTCAGGCGGTGGAGTTTACGCATTGCAGTGCTGTAAACAGCAGCCTGGGTACAATGGCCAAGCCCTGTGAGTGGGGCTGAGGATGTGGGGACTCCTGGTGTTGTTGTTTATGCCATTTGGCAAATATTTCTCCTTAAGCCCTCAGCTAGTTTATAGCATTTCATTTTACAGCCCATCATGATGATAGTAACCAACCCCAGAAAAACATCAACAAGCCGTTAGAAACCATAGTGTTGGAAGATGAATGTGACCCCAGAGACCTCCATTCCAGCCGCTCCACCATCTCATCACACCACTACCACCCCCCTACCCCCTCCACCCTCTAATGTTCAGTGAATTTCTTTAGCCAAAGTGGTTGCTATGGTTCTTGGGTCAAAAGGAGGATATTTGGAGGGATTTTTTCTAAACACACGCATATAAATGTTGAGAAATAGGACTCTAAAAAGTAGGAGTCATACACAGACCCCAGCCCCTCTCAGTGAGTAAGACAAAGGGCAGCGTGATCTATAAATATGGTAAAGTGCCTTCAAATGAAGAGCACTGTGGGGGGAAGGGGGGTGTGGAAGAAGGGAGGGAGTCATCTGCAACACCAAGCATGCCTTCTACTCCTGCTAAACACAGCCTCAAAAGACATTTTCCACTTTTGAACAAGTCAACAACAATTGCATTTTAAGTTGCATTGGTTAAGAACAGAAAACTCTAACTTGGCATGAGTTCCCATACCGGCCTTTTAGAACGGGTTGATCTGTAACACCATACTAAGTCTGTTTTCTATCAGTGATTCCTAGCCAGCTTATTAAACAGATTTATACAATGAAAGAATCTAATAACAGAAACATTCACCTCCTTTATTACTTGGCATTATTTATGGTTTGGGTTTTTTCAGCGAGTTTTTTATGCACTGGAATCTGGCAACATTGTACTTACAATAAAGGTTATGCACCCAAGTGTAAGTAGGCCAGGGGAGTATTAGACGTGTCGTGTCTCCCCTCTCTCTGGCTGTGTGGACTCCTCCAGCAGAAAGGCTGAGGACCTGTCTGTTCCATCCTCTGAGTGCTTTCAACATGGAATCCTGTTTCCTTTTGGAGTCCTTGGTTCTTGACCCAAGCAAGCGTTCATTGCCCCCTCCCCCGGCCAATGAAGAGTGAGACTCCTGGGTTTAGTGACAGGCGAGAAAGAACCTTGGCCTGTGTGAGAATGTTTATAGGGGAATTAGTTCTGTACTGCTTTGCAAATGTCTCTCAAAATTTTCAAGATGAAAAGATCTCCAGAGTCTCCTTTCCTCCCCCTCCATGATGAAGAGTAATAGCAAGGTAATGTAAACTTGTGGAGGGAACCGGTATGTGGAGATGAGGCTGTTTGAGTACTAAACTCTAGAAATCACTCTCCAGGTTGCCCTTTTGTAGGAAAGGCAGCAGGGAGCCATTGAGAGGGCCAGACTTGGACCTAAAGTGGGTGTCAGATGGAATGCAGTATGGCCAGTGTGGACCTGATCCTTTCCTCCCCTCACTTACCCTCTGCTTCCCAGCTTCATCATAGCATGGGAGTGTACTTTGATTTGATTGTTCTACCTGAGAAAGCACAGTTGTCATCTCAGATGGATGCTGCTTCCTCTTCCCAAAGTGTGTCCTACCTCCATATATGTAAGGCCCTCTGAGGAAAGTCTCTGTGAGGTGACCCTAGCTGCTTTGGGATTGTGAGGCAGCCGCTGTGGGAAAGTGGGAACCTATTTATGGGTTAAGGAGGAAGGAGCATCCCATGAATCTATACAACCCTTGTACATCAAATGTGAAGTCAAACAATTTGGAAAAGAAAGCCATGAGCACTGGCAAATGAGAACGTCGGTGGTTAAAGATGGAGGTATATATGGTCAAAGCAGTTTTCTTTGTCAAAACGACAGCATTTAGGCCACCTCCTTGTGTTCCTTAATAAGGAAGCCATATTTCAGCCATGTGTTGGGAATTAGTCATTGTTGTCCATGTGGTTAATAATAATAAATATAAGAATTCAGAAGTTAATGAACCTGGTTCTGGTTCTTAATGATCGGGGGTGTTGCCATAGGTTTTCCAGGTGCATGGATCAAAAGAAATCACATTTCTTCCTTCTCCCAGCTTCCAGATTTCCAGGCCTTCCTCCCTGTTGTGCATATATGCATATGAGCTTCCCTGTCTGTGACCCACTTTCGAAGGGTCATTTGAGTAATCAGGAATGAAGCCATCTAAAGAACTCTTAGATCTCAGATGCGAACCGTCTCTTAGAAACCAGTGTTTCTCCTAAACCCTATTAATTAAGCCAAGCTATAAAGCACGTATTAGAGGTGTGAGGTGCATGACGAGAGGGAGGCCTCCACACGCTGTCCTCTGAGAGCTCCCAGGCTCATTCTGTATAAACAAATGGTTCAAGTGGCAAATACCCACCCCCAGCCCACCCCATTCTGTTGAGCGGCTGGGAGCAGGATAGAAGGCCAAAGAAGGAGGGTTTTGTTCAAAATGGCTCTGAGGATCTTCCAGGACACCAGGAGCAATTCAGCCCAGCAGATTAGAACCTGAACTCTGAAACAGTCCACACTGGCTTCACTTCCCAGCACTGCTTCTCACAAGCTGTGTCACCATGGACGAGTTACTTAACCTCTCTGTGTTTCATTTCTTCATCCATAAAATAGTATAAACTATATCCTAGGGTTGTTGTGAGGATTCAGTGTATTAATATGTGCAGAATGCTTAAAATATTGCCGGCCCACCAATACAACACAAAAAATAACTACCTGATGGTAAATGCTATATAAATATTGGCTGTTAGTATTAGTTTCACAGATTTTGTGTGAATATGTATAAATACCATCTCTGTGTAGCTCTTTTTTATTTGAGCTCACATTATACGGAGAGCCTAACTTCCTTTCCACATCAGCACATACAGATTTCTCTTAAGGTGTTAACTTAAAATCAGCTTATTTTAAGAAATTTTATGACTAACCCCATCAGAGATTGGAGATTCTCTCTTCAAGGCTGTATCTTGCTGTGGTTGACAAACTCAGATCCTTCAGAGACTAAATTAAGGATCTCTATTTGGGCTATTTAGTTTATGAGAATTTTAGATATTTGGTTTTTAAATCCATATCAGGACACATTATTCACTGTTTGGAAAAATCAGTGTATACTAATTTCTTGGCTGGTTGAAGAATTTGTAGGTAAATTATTGCTCTTCAGTCCCTCTGACATGTAGAGTGGAAGGGAACTTGACACCCTGTGTTTACGTCAAGTGTTGGGATAAATAGGTCACTTCCCACCTTAGTCTCATAAGACTTGTGCTTCTCCAGATTGGTGTAGTGTCTGTTAGAAACAAAGCAAGAGGATCTTTTTTATCTTTCGCTCCTCAGATGTGGGCCCTGGGTCATCCTGAAGAGGTGTTGGCCCTTCCTTGCAAGTGTTCTCCCCGACTCACCCCCTTGGAACAACAGATCTGGATCCAGTCCCAGCATTCTGTATCTTATAGTTCTTTGGTGTCTATGGCAGTACCCATTGGACAGGTCTGTCCAAGGAGATGGACGGGAGCAGGGAGAAAGGTGATGTCAACCCAGATGGGCTAGCAAGTCTGGTGGTTGCCTGTTCTCCCACAAAGCAGATACCCTGTGGAACTCACACCTGGTACTGAGAGGCTGGAGTGTTGGCACACCCCAAAGTGACAGTGATCTTGGCCATGCTGTTGGGGTAATTGGACTTTCAAGATGAACTCCCTGAACAATCTTACCACTGTGGCTGCACAAATGGGCTTTTCTTTAGCAGCAGACATCCATGTCTTCTTGCTCCAACTTTTCTTTCTTGAACAAACATATGTATTGTGGCCAATGCAAGGAAAATCCCACTCATCATTTCATTCTGAGTTGTTTCTGTCCTGAAACAATAGTCTAGTGTACTATTCGAGAGGCCCTCGAAAATCCAGTTTCCATGCCCGGGTCTAGTTTTGTGAATCTCCTCAGAGGACCCTAAGGCCAGGAAGCCATTGGTATTCCTGAAGGACCACCTACCACCTTTCATGACATCAGTGGCTTTGTATTTGATTGGCTGCTTCTCCCATTGCCAGAAGGTTAGCTGTGGCAGTGGCTTCAGGGTCCCAACTGGTCAGGGTGGAAAATATCTGTAAATCAAAGAGCCTGTCTTTTCTCCCAGGAGGTGGCCTCTTCGTTGCTTAAATGTGCATAATCAAGTGTCCCTTATTCTTTTCCGAGCATCTGCTTCATTCAGGTAGAAGTGTCTCCAAGCAAGGCCGACAAGGAAATAAGCACTTTCCAGGTGCCAAGTACGAGGTCAGGAACTTCACATCTTTAATCCCTTTCATCTCCTCAAAATCCTGTGAGGTTTTTAATCACTGACTCACTGTGTACGATTGAGAAATGTCTGTGTTAGACTTAGACTACATAACGAGGAACAAATCAGAGTCTTTGAACTCATGGAGGTTACCACTGAGTAGAAGTGCGTGCTGTTATATCCATGAAAAAGGAAACTGAGGTTCAAAAAAGCAGTACTTTCTCAAGGCCATACAGCTGGAGAGGGTGAAGCCACCCCTGCAGATGCCTGTCTGAATCCAAAGACTGTCTTCCTTCCACGATGCCATACTGCCTTCCTACAGGAAGCTTAATCTGTGGTTCTACTTAAAATATGAGGAAACATCTGGAATATTAGTTTTCAACCACATTTCAGACGCAGAAAGTGGAGCCTAAGGAATAGCCCAGTTGGCTCCTCACTGAGAGTGGGTAAGCATAGAAAAGAATTGCTGATCTCAAGCATTTTGTTACCAGAATAACCCCACAGGAGAGAGCGGGCTGAACTGGGATTTGTGTGGGCCAGACAGTGTAGGGGATTTATTTCCCGAGTTGGAGGACAGGACTCGAATCCTGGTCAGCTCTGCATCCTCCCTCGAGTCCTGCTTGCTGGAGAGGTGCGGCATCTGGACGAGGACTTTTCCGGCTGGCCGACAGCTCTACAGTGCCGAGGCAGTTAACGATTAAACAAGAAGCAGCCTTTGGCTACAAACCTAATGGTTTGGGTTCCAGGGCGCAGGATAAAAATATACAACTGGAAAGGCAAGCTCCCAATTAAGTGGAAGAGCTCGAGCAAGAGATGTTTCAATACAGTGTCGCCACTGACCACACGCGGGCCTGCTGTCTCCTCAGACAGCCCCACTCTCCCCGCCCCATACTTAGTGTTGGCTCCAGAATCTTGTGGGGGATGTCAGCTGGCAGCACGTAGGCTTTTTCTCTTTTCCATTCAAAGAAAAACTTGCTTGCCTTCAGCCCGGCGATTTATCTTCTTTAGCATCTCGGGAAGAGGAAAGTGTCAGAACTAGAAGGGTTTGTCTTTAGAAAAGACCTGGTTTAATGCTCCCTGGTTTAATGCTGTGGAAACTGAGGCCCACGACAAGTGAAGTGACTTGACTGAAGTCACTCTGTCAGCTAGGTTATTTATTGGCGGGGAGGAGATTAAAGTCGAGGTCCTCCAATGGCCTTAGCAGCACTAAGGACTTAGCAGCAGTCCCCCATGTGCACAAAGCCACCATTTGACAACGTGCCAGTCGTGCATCTTTTTCCTTTATCCGCTGAACATAGGAGTGCTTGGCCCTCCTCCTCTTTTACAGGAAAGGATACTAAGACAGGGGGTGTAAGCAATGTCCGCAGAACTGACAAAAACTGATGCCAGAAAGGGAACCACAGAATCCAAAACCAGGAGGCTTGGGCCTTCACCATCTGACCACATTCCCTCTCTAAGAACATGTTGTGGGAGGACCAAATTTGGCCTCCTCTGAGCTCCAAGCCTGCAACAGCCCTCCTAATGGCCCTACGGTTCTTGGCTTCCTCTTGCCACTGACTTCCCCCTCTACCACTGCCTGGACAACCTTACAACTACAGTGACTTTGAGTCTTGCCAAGACAAGCCCAATAGTTACTTTCAGACTCAAGTTCTTGCCAAGCCTGAAATAGTAATTGCCTGAAGGATTCCAAAAAGCTGGGCTTTATCTGCAGCCGAGACTCAGTAAATCAAAACACAGGTCTTATCTCCGTATTCTCTCCTCTCTGTTGTGTGGTCTCCTAGATGAAAAATGTTACCTAATTGCCTAAAACAGCTGGCCTGATGTTTAATTATTTCAGCTTGCTAACCTGATGTTCTGGGCCAAGAAATTGTACACAGGGAGTGGATAATGCTCTTTACAGATCATACTTGTCCAGGTTCCCTTTGTGGGAAATGTTGATTTCAGCCACCAGAGAGAACTCCCAAATTTGAATGCTGTTTTAGCAAGAGTTGCATTTGTCTGATGTTGGAACTCCTCTTCACCCATCTGAGGAACAGTTTGCTTAGAAAATGCCTTTAATCCTCTCCCAAACATTCCAGTGGCATGCCCTTCTGCACTCGTGCACATCTCAGCCTGCACTCCCTGTTCTGAGGCACAGAGGGCCTACACAACAGCCTCAGATCTTACTCTCGGCCCCAGCGGCCAGACTCACCTCAGAGGGCAGATAAGCCTGTAGAAAAGGCCCACAGTGTCGCTGGTTAATGACAGAGTCAAGATGACACGTCAGTAAACCAACAATTCTACCTAATCCCAAGTGCACTGGAGCCTCCCCACTCCACGCTTCCTCTCTGGGTCCTGGATCCTGACCAAGCCCTGCAATGTCACCCCACTCATCCTTTCCCCTCACTGTCTCTTCCCTTCCGTCTGCCAGATGCCATTTACTTGTCCTTCAAGAGTCACCTCCATGGCAACACCTTTTTTTAAGAAAAGATTTGATTTATTTGTCAGAGAAAGAGGGAGAACAAGAGTATAAGGAGGGGGAACAGCAGGCAGAGGGAGAAACAGGCGTTCCACTGAGCAAGGAGCCCAATGTGGGACTAGATCCCAAGACTCTGGGATCAAGACCTGGGCCAAAGGCTGATGCTTAACCAACTGAGCTGCCCAGGCGTTCCCATGGCAACACCTTTGCCCAACCTCCTCCTTCACACCTTGGGAGGCTTACAGGTCCCACGGCTAATATTGTGACTCCACATCCCTTATCCACCTGTTCCTTTGTGTCACTGAACTTCTTCAGGAGCAGGACTTTCCGGTTTTTTGTCTGTGATTCTCTGGTGCTCAGAGTAGGGTCTGGTATATAGCCAGTGTTTAGCCGATGTGTGCTGAATGAGAGGTGTATTTCGGGGGGAAGCCTAAGATGTCATTCATAGAGCAGCAAAGAAAAAAATCATAGAGCTGTAGATACTTAATGTCTGATAAAAAAAGGAAGAGAGGGAGAGAAGGAGGAAGGGAAGGAAAAGGAGAAAATAAACAGAGAAAAGGAGGTGACTTCTTCAGGAAAGAAATCCAGGCCCTCTGAATGGTGTGGCCCTCTCCTCTACCTTGTCAAACACCTGCTCAGACTTACACGCTGGCCTGTGTCTGCTGTGCTAGCTTCCTCAGGGTAAGATACAGCAATTCCTGCCATTTAGGCTTATTAAATTAACAGTTTCAACTTAAATTATGTTTAGCTGTTTTTCCCTAAGGAAATGAGGAATCATGTATGTGATCGATCTGTGCAAGGAGCCAACTGTCCAGCCATTGCTGGTCCTTTTGTGAAACTGCTAGGATATGATCCAAAACGCCTTTTTCATGCAGACCCTCGTGAGACCATTAGAGTTTGGGAGATGCCTGTACGGTTCTGAGATGGGTGTAGCATGGATGAAAACTGCTTTCCCTGCTTTATTTTCTTAAAAATTCCAGGTTTCCAAAGAGTAGCATCTTCTCTCTAAATTTAATATATTTGTATATGAAATCCATTGTATTTAGCCTTTTCCCCCCAGGTATTTAATCAATGTGTGCATTTATTGCCCAACTTTTTTTTTTTTTTAATTTGTTAGAGAGAGAGAGAGAGCACAGGCAGAGGCAGAGGGGGAAGCAGGCTCCCTGCCGAGCAAGGAGCCCAATGTGGGACTCGATCCCAGGACGCTGGGATCATGACCTGAGCTGAAGGCAGCCACTTAACCAACTGAGCCACCCAGGCGTCCCTATTGCCCAACTTTTAAGAAGCTGCTTCTCCACATTTTTCTGCCACCCTCACTAGCTCAGGACAAAGCCAGTGGACCATTGGGGTGGGGGGCCTCCTCACCAGAGCCCACCCAGCAGTGATAGTCTCTGCTCCTTGGTGACATCTGAGCACCAGCTACCTCCTCTCTTCCTCTCCTATTATCGTAGTGAAATGTGGTCTTTCTTGAAGCCCACTGGGGCAACAGCAGCCCCTGCCCATTGTCCTCAGCAGCCACACCCTCCTCCCCTCCCCCAAACGGCAGATGCGGCCATTTCTAAGTGTCCTGTGGCACTGACAAGGGACGGAAGGCTTAATACCATGGTGAAACACAAACAGACAGAAGGTTACTCCCCAAACTTCTCCCCCACTGCAGTGAGGCAGCAGCCCTGTGTGGGGTTTCGGAGGAGCCCTCCCACTCTGAGGACGTGTGCCATTTCCAGCCAGTTGTCCACCTGCAACTTTCTGCTGCCCTTAGCAGTTTCATCTCCCATTATTAGAGTCCAGCTGGGATGCCTTTGAAGTTGGTCCCATAACGTTAAATGTTAACTATAATTTCTCTTGGCCCTTGCAGGAGAGTGCATTCCTTCTGTCGGTATGATAATAGGCACAGTTCTATGGACTGTGTTCTAGCTGACCCCCTCAGCATTCGCTTTCTCTTGTGCAGTGACGCCCAAAGAGCTTTGTACCGCGCATCATGGCACTTGGGTTTGGACCTGGTTTTGACAGGTCCATATGGCCTTGAGGCAGCCCATTCTCTTCTCAGATCTTCATTTTCCTGCTCTGAGTGGTGATGGAGAAGGGCTCTCAGGTCTCTTAAGCCCTCCCACCTCTAAGGCTGAGATTCCAAGAATCAGAGAACACAGTTATTCTACCTCCTGCTTCTGCTTTGGCCCTACTTCCCTCGAGGCCCGTGTGCACGTCTTGGGAGGTACCCATGACCTGTGGATACTAGAGATATAGAGGGAACCTTGGGTTATTCTGAGCATTTGAACCTGAACTCCGTAGAGAGCTTTTTGTTCTAATAAAAAGGCATAATATTGGTGCTATGACACCACCTACATCAAATTCAATCTTATTAAGGAAACCTTAGAACTCAGACCTACAGTCTGGCCTTATAATTTACAATTCTGCTGGGATTGGTATGAGGAATAATTATATCTATTTATTTATTCCACTGTCAGAACAGTGATGCTAGGTTTTCATATTGCCTCTGTCACTAAAGATTATAATTAAATAATCTGTCAAATGTATTGATCATTTTCTTATAAATTTGCTTCATGTGCAAATTTGAGGCCTTTTGTTGTTATAGTATATCACAGGATTAAATTCAAAAGTTTGCCAGGCTATCTAGGTCTGTTTAAGAGATCTTTTCTTTTTTTAATAAACCACAAATTTTTGATGGCTTGTTGTTTTGACATTGACTAAAGTAATTTCTTCTTCCTCTCTGGTACAGTACTGTCTCTCTTTTAGCCTTTTGCCAGACTAAATAGTTATAATTCCATTAAAATGAAAAGTAGTGGGATGCCTGGATGGCTCAGTTGGTTAAGCAGCTGCCTTCGGCTCAGGTCATGATCCCAGCGTCCTGGGATCGAGTCCCACATCGGGCTCCTTGCTCGGCAGGGAGCCTGCTTCTCCCTCTGCCTCTGCCTGCCACTTTGTCTGCCTGTGCTCGCTCTCTCTCTCTGGCAAATAAAAAAAAAAAAAAAGAAAAGTAGTATATATCTTTGAAGGTGGAGTTTTAAACATCTTTTTCTACATGAACTCATGGTTTTCAGAGAACAGCCTATTTTTTATGCATTTATTGAGATATTTTCCAAGGAAAAAGTGCATCTGTATGATTTTTTCTAGTTTTCAGTTGCGTTCTTCAGTTCAGGACAGAAGTGGCAAAGAAGTACGCATTTATTAGCCAATTTATTGCTAAGAGTAGTGGAAATGAGACTCAGTCCAACTTCTTAGATGAGCTCTAATAAGATGATAAGTAGGCAAGATAGGAATTGAGAGAAGAGAGGTGTTTCTGGATTAGGTTATGAGAATAGGTGTGGCAGTAAAGGTGTGTACAGAGCTATCCCAGGGTACCAGAGGCCAAGGATGACATCAGTAAGACTAGGAAATTAGAGACAGATGGGAAAACCTCTAGGGTACATAAGACACACCTATATCTCTGATGTTCACATCTAGAATCATTCTGAAATGCTTATTACACTCATTACACTAAAGTTGTCCATTATTTTTAAATCTAAGGCCCCAGCTGTTTGTCAAAAGAAAGGGGAAAAATGACATTTTCTATTTTGGTGAGCCAAGGAAAACAACTGGCCACTTTTGTGTATCTATACTTTGCTTCGTGGGCCTCAAGAAACAAATAGCAAACAAAACTTAAAAGTCTATGTAATATATTTATGATATCTGCACAGGGAAATTTCAGACATAGTGAACTGGGAAAAAAAAGGGGGTAAAATGAGAAAACAAGACATACGTATAACTGATGTTTATTGATCTCTGATTCTGTGCTTGGCATCTTGGGATTTTTCATAGTTTGTGTCCTGTAGTCTTCACATTGACAGTACAGTATTTTTTCCATGTTCCAGGGGAGGAAATTTGAGCTGTTAGGTGCCCATGGTCTCACAGCTAGTAACCCCAGGCCTCAAAACCCGAGTCTCCCACACTGCTCTACTATCTATTGTCTTTAGATCATCTCTCCGACGTTGTCTTCAGCAAGCCACTAGAATTTTATGATATTTTAGGAGGTATACATAAGATGCAAGATCACTTAATGATGAACATCTGCCATGTGCCAGTCAACTTTCTAGGTGTAATTCCAAATTCTTATGGCAACTCTGCACAAATAGGTATGTTCATCTTCATTGTTCAGACATAGAAACTGAAGCCCAAAGTGATAAGGCAGATTGCTGCAGGTACATAGCTAGCACTTAGCAGAGCTGGAAATCTTTGGCTCTAAACCCCAGTTTTCTTCTTCCACACCAGCCCATCCCTTCCTGGACAGCTACACTTTAACCCAAAAAAGTCTTGGGTTCCTCATTTGTCCTTGGGACTCAGAGCCAGGGGACACTCATGAAGGAAAATATTGGACTGTAGGTTCTTTTTTCGTCCCCGTTCTCCTCTGCTTTTCTTAAGTCACAAAACCTTTACCTGCTTTAGTGACAGAACCCAGAGAGTATAGTTAGACTTCTTCTAATATTTGTTTTGGGTGTTTCATATGTTTTCTTAATAGGCAGAAAGGATTTCTCTAATCTGCCTGAAACATGTGTAATTAACTCTTCAGTCAGAATGATAATAGATCACATGTGTGTAAGGTTTGAACATTTACGGAAGGCTGTCACATACATTATCCCTGATGAGCCTTAAGGCATCAGGGATACAGGCAGGAATTATTACGATTAGTTCATTTTACAGATTTTTTAAAAAAGAGACCCAGAGAACTGAATACTTTCCCGTATCAATGGAGACTGGAACTCGTGTCTTCTGAATCCTTAATCTAGGGTCTTTTGGCCTCCTTTTTTCCCAAAATATAACTAAAATTGTGACATCTCCAGTTTCCCTTTTCATGCTCCCTTATTTAAAGTAGGCCATCAGTTTCCTTCTCATATCCAGTACTCTGGGTAGACATGTGAAATTAAATGGCCACATTTCACTCACCCAGAGGAGGGCAGAGCAGTAACAAAAGAGGAAAGATGCTGGTTATATGTGACTGAGAGATACTTTCAGCCCTCCTCCCCCACCCTCCCTTCCCTGTATTCATCCATCCTCTGTCTTTTGTGGGAGCTAATGACCCCCGTTTTCAAAGAGCTTGGTTGTGGTCCTGAGCCAGAAGGAAGCAAAGAGCCAAAACAGTGGTCGTAAGTGGCCGATGACCCCCAACAAAAGGCCATTTGGCCAAGGATGTGGAAGGCTTGGGCCAGGCAGCCCTTTCCTCCTGGGGCCATCTGCATGGCCCTGTAGATCAGTAGGCTCCCTGTGCTTTCAGGAAGCCTTGTTCTGCTGAGTGTCACTAGGTTGGTGTTTGGGCCTGGTTATCAGGAATTCTTCACACCGGGGCGAGCTCTTGGAAGAAGAACCAAGAGATTGTGACTGTGGCTACTCTAGGCTGCAAGAACCCAATGAAGGGTTCTTCATTCTGGCCCAGGCTTTGGCTGGAAGAGAATAGTAGTAAGAGCCCCTGGAGGGCTGGGTGTCTGGTCTCGAAGTCTTCAGCTGAGTTTCCTCATCGGTAAAATGTGGCTAATCACACTGATTTGCACTTATTTTCCTGGATTATTATTATGAGGCAAGAATGAGCTCATGTAGAAAGGCCCTGTGCTCATTCCAAAGCCCCCTCACATGCAAGGAACTCATCTGAGGGAAGGTGCTAGTCTCTGAAAGATGGTGTTTTAGGAGAGCTGCCAAATTGAGCAGTTTTTAAGAACAGAAAGAATTCTTTCCTCTCAACACTCTTGGTGAGGATCAGGACTGCCTACCGGGGTTACACCCAATCCTCCAAGCCTTCCGCCATCCTCTTAGGAATGAGCTTGTAACTTAGCCATGATTTGGCTGGGATATTTCTCCAAGCCTGAGGCTTGGCCAGGAACATGGCCTTGCTGTGCCTCCCACTCTGCTTTCCTTTCTTCTCCCTCTCTCCAGCCTCCACTTCATTTCAAACAAGTGAGTTGTGTTAGTTAGTCTTCTAAGGAGGTTTTTCCAGCCTTTTTTTTTGTCCTTGACCATAAAGAACTCCCAGTTACTCAAAGCTGAAAATAAAATTTGGCCAGAAGTAAGCTGAGAGTATAGTCTCATTATTGGTGTTGATATTTTTAAGTCTTTTAAAAAAAAAAGGCTCTGGGAGAAAGGGGGGATTTGTCATGGAATGACTATCTGTTTGAGTCCCCTAAAGTGAGGACTTTACATCTTTTCCTGAAAACAAGGCGCCTTCCTTCTTTTCAGGGAGAGTTGTGGCTATTTTGATGCCTTTTGAAAGCACCACAATTAATTTGATTGAGCTGCTAAGCAGTTGATTTTAAAAAAAGAAAAAGGAGAAGAAAAAGGATAATAGTCACATGGACTTAGCATCACATGGGGAAATTCGCTGTAAGCCAGCGGTCTTTTAGACAGCTGATGACCATGGGCCAGATTGTTCATTTCACAAAAGGGAGTCTTTTAAAGATGAGAAGACTTTTGTCTAGAGCCCAAACTTCCCCAGGGGAAAGGACTCATTTATAACCCATTCTGATGATTTTTTTCCTCCTAGACCTCACTGGCTAATATGAATATATGTGGAACACTCAGCTACACCATGGAAATAAGTAGTGCAGTAGGAGGTGGGCTAGCGAGAGTACCAGCTCTTGGGTTCCGGTGTCTGTCTGGACGCTCCCAGGGAAGCTGGGGAGTCAGTCACTGGAGTGGCCCTGAGCTGCCTCAGGTTTTCTACTCTATAGAAATGAAGGAATACAAGGAATCCTTCCTACCTTGGAGGATTGGCTTGGAAGAGAAATAAATAGTTGATAATATATAATAGGGCTTTAAGAAATATCTGAAATGTTTTCAAAATTACAAGCTTGAAAGGTGTGCAGGGGAGGTGAATTTAGGGAGAGTCTCGGTGACCAAGGTCCCCATTCCTTCCTCCATAAGTCATCTCAGTTAAAAGGTGGGTCTGTGTTTCCTTAGGAAACCCCACTTCCCTCCAAGGATTCCAAGACCATTCATCACCATGGTGCACGTTCGCCAGGAAGCAGGCAGCCTGTCTGCTGTGCTCTGCACAGGAAAGCTTGTAAGCTTTCCGGCAGAAGCAGGCAGCCCTTGTTTATCATTGGCCCCTCGGTCCCTGTGTGGATTTGTTGGCCCTTTGCTTCTCCTCTTTCCCTGGACTACCTTTTCCCTTCTCGTTTGCACATTCCTCCCAGAGAAAAATGATAACTCACTGTCAAAAGTGAGTTTGGTTGGGAGACAAGACTAGGGCTGTTAGTGTTTGCAAGGTGTTTGGGGCCTTTTCATCACATACACCTTAGTTTTCAACTGGAATCCTTGTTCTTCCTCGGCAAGGGCCTGCCTCCTGTGTGTTCCCAGGGCACTCTGCGTCCACCTCTGCTAGAGTGCATAGCACACAGGGCATCCTGTGCTTCCCTCTTCCTATTGGGCCGACGACCCCTCCCTTCCATATCTACATCTCCCCAGGACCCTACGCGTGCTAAGCACTCAACAAATATTTCAATGAATGAATGATAAATGAAAAGGACCTAGAGTACTTCCAGCCCAACCTCCTTCATTGTACACGTGACATAAACCAAAGCCCACAGCTGCTGTGTGTATTGATCAGGCAGAGGAAACTAGAACTGGGATTAAATGTATTTTATTCAAATATATATTTATGGGCACCTGGGTGGCTCAGCTGGTTAGGTGTCCAACTCTTGGTTTCAGCTCCGGTCATGACTTTGGGATCGAGCCCCTGTTGGGGCTTCATGCTGGGTGTGGAGCCTGCTTATGATTCTCTCTCTCTTCCCCTTTCTCTCTCAAATAAATAAATAAAATCTTTAAAATATGGGGCGCCTGGGTGGCTCAGTGGGTTGAAGCCTCTGCCTTCAGCTCGGGTTGTGATCCCGGGGTCCTGGGATCGAGCCCCGCGTTGAGCTCTCTGCTTGGCAGGGAGCCTGCTTCCCCCTCTCTCTATGCCTGCTTCTCTGCCTGCTTGTGATCTCTGTCTGTCAAATAAATAGGTGGAATCTTTAAAAAAATAAAATAAATATATATATATGTATATTATATTTATTTACTATAAATGTATGTATATTTAAATAGTCTCTGTTCTAGAATACGTGACTCTAGTATATCTACAGATACAGTAGAGTAAGTAGCCTGGAAAGGAAAGAGTATGGGGTAGTTAGGTAAGAGCCAGGTTTGGAGTCAGCAGCCTGGCTGCCAGCCCTGCCTGTGGCTGGTTACATGACCTTGGCTAAGTCATTTCTTCTCTCTCATCTCATTTGCCTGGTTTATAAAATAAGGGTATAGATTAGATGATCTCCAAAGTCTCTCCATAGTTCAAAAGTCTAACGTTCTAAGAATGGCACGAGTGTCTAGAAGTTTGAACTTTTTGAAAAGAAATAATGAAACACATTTAAAAATGAGTTTTATTGCAAAGGAGGTCTTTTGTTAAAAATTCTTATCTTAGGGGTGCCTGGGTGGCTCAGTCAGTTGAGCATCCTACTCTTGGTTTCAGCTAGGGTTGTGATCTTGCGGTCGTGGGATTGAGCCTGGCATGGGGCTCCTCCGTGCTCAGCACAGAGTCTGCTTAGGGCGCTCTCTCCCTTTCCCTCTATCCTTCCTCTCCACTCTCTCTCTCTCAAATAAATATATTTTTTTAAATTCTCATCTTAAAGCCTCTTTCCACTAGGGTCCCACTGTGAGCACTTTGCCTATTCCTTTGAAGTACCCAGCACAGCTGAGTTACTGGTTGGAGGCTCTTGAATGTTTTGAGTCTGTCTCCATGGGCAACAGCACAAGCCACAGGCCCTCGCACAGTCACGTTCAGGGAGTGGCAGAATCCTGGTCTCTGGGCCATGTAGAGAGAATGGTAAGGAACTCTCAGCCGCACAAACAGCGCCTTGACCTTTTCATGTCCATGGGGCTGACTCCCAGGCTCCACCCCACCCCCCATTCACTCAGGCAGCCTCACCCCGCTCTGTCCTGCCTGGTTCTCAGGCCTTACAGGGGTGGGAAGGGTGACCCTCTGCCCCAGGCACTGGGCACTACCCAGGGGGTGGTGCACCATTCCTGGGAAGACCTCCCTTAGCCCCCGCCTCCCCCGGGGCTTTGCAGAGCAGCAGAGCTACACACCAGTTCATTCTTGGTCAGTGGCAGGCACATTTCACACTAAATTCCACCCTGTGGGGCTGTGTCTAATTGGACAAATTTGAACAGCAGGCAGCATAGCCACTGCAGCAAAAAAACGCTAATATATGGCCCAGGCAAAGGACAAAAGTCTTAAAGTGACAGGGCTTCTTTTTCAAAAAATGACTGGCTGGATTCTAGGAGTAACAGGCCTGATCAGCAGGAAAGAGATTGGCCAACTCTACCAAGCAGGGGCTCTTTTAGGAGGTGTTTTTGAGAAGAGTGTCTCCATTGCCCCTGGTGTCTTTGGCAGGATAAACAGTGTAGGGTGGTCCCGAGGGACTGTCATGTGGGAACCAGCCATGCTGAATGCTTCTCCCACCAAAAAACTCACTGCATCTGACTAAATCTGGTTAAAATATAGAGCAAAGAAACCTTGACATTAAAAAAAAAGGAAAATTCATGTTATCGTACATTACCAAGAACCTACCATTCATGAGTTCAGCATCCATCAAATATTTCTGAAATGCTGCTCTGGCGTGCTAGGCGTGGACACAGTGGAGCTTGTGAAGTCTGTGGTCCAGAGAGGAAAAAAGACACCAATCAAATAACCTCACAAATAAACATAATTATAAATTGTGTGAAGTATAATAGAGGAGAAATTCCACGTGGTATAAAAGCAGTATTGGAGGAGAGTTTCCCTGCGGATGTCACATTTCAGCTAGCCCTACAGGGTGAGTTCAGCCAGCAAAGGAGGCAGGGGTGAGGGAGGGGAGGAGAGTGGTCCAGCTGAAAGATGGCCTGTGTGGCTCAAGCTCAGTGTCCAGAGGGGAGAACAGTGTGGGCTCAGGCTGTGGGCCCTTACTGTTCCTATGAAGGATCTCAGTGTTATCCTAAGAGCACTGGGAAATATATTCACAACAGAGAGTCATAGGATCGTGTTTGGGTTCTGGAAAGATCGTTCAGGTAGCAGACTGCTGTGGAAGTCCCATAGGAGGCGAGGGCGCAGATTAAGCTGGGATCGATAACAGCAGTGGGCAGAACAGTGATATGTAGGAGGACGATCATCAGGACTTGGTAGTGGCATCAGTGTTCTGCCTTATTTTACTCTCTTTACTTCATTCACCGAGGAGAATGGAGGTTCAGGCCCACTGAGTTTCCAGGCAGATGTCAAGAGGTTGACTCTACATCCGTGGAGTTGGATCTGTGAGTCTTCACGGAAGAGATGTTTGGGCTAGGCGTGTCCCTGGAGAAGGAATGATGGTGAATGATGATGATAAACTGATGGAATAGATACCTTCTCTCCCCGTAGGCATCCCAAAAGTATTTGGAGAGGCGGTGGGACTACAGAGGCAAGGAGATATTTGCAAATGAGTAGTCAATGTCGGAGATGTGAGATGAGCTCTTTTAGGAGTTGGATGACAGCAGGGGGCTTGGGAAGACATGACAGAGCAGCCCCAAGGAACTCTTGCAGAAGTAATGGTCAGCTCACAGCAGGTTAACTATGGCCACTGCCTTTCTTCGAAGTTTGAAGCACTTGTACAGATGCTGTTGGTGAGAATGTGGCAAACCCCCATTGGCTTGTTTCTCTACATCCTGTTCACTGGATGAGTTTCTGACAGGGTATGAACACTAGAGCTTCTGCAGTTTCCCTGGGAGCGAAGGAGGGTTGGAAAGCAGCCAGATGCCCCCCTCCCTTTCTTCCAGAGTACCCTTGCTGCCCACTTTGGCAGAAAGGAAGGTTCCAAATGAGTATAACCCGTCTTACAACCCACACCTAGGAGTTAGGGAAGGGGAAAAGGGAATTCTTGTCAAGAAACCCATGAATAGAGGACATGTTTCTGTCCTTCCCGTGTGCTATGGCTTATCGGTGTGTGCTCAGCACACAGCAGGTGTACTTATTAGCCCAAAGTGAGTCCCATTCTGAACCCTCAGCTCATCACTGGTGCTGACAAGAGCTTTGTCTTCCCACAATTGAGCCCGTGATGGGTTTGGGTGGTGTACTTTTTTGGTTTGTACCAAACTGGCCTTTTCCATGTATCATCCTATGCCAGCCCATTTCTTTTGAGTGTTGGATTAATGGTCTCCATATGTGTGTCTGGTTTGGCATGTGCATCCCAACCTCCCATGAGTAGGGCGAGGCTGCCTAGACAAGTTTGGAGAGTTGCTGCCCAGCTGGCTGGGCTCTGGAGCTAGGCCACTGGCCGACTCTCTGAAGAGCGTACGTAGCCCCAGTTAGGCTCTGTGGAGAGGCACCCAGGTGGGCTTCTCTTTAGAGTTTAGCAGGGCATGAGAAGAAGGCATTCTTTGAACAACTACTGCTTGGTGACCCACCTGAAACAGAGTCTCACTAGGACAGTGGGCCTCAGGTATGCCCAGCTTTAGCCAAGCAGCGTGTGGCTCTCAGGTAAAGAGTGTTCTAGGCCTTGAACTTCTTGCTCTGACAACCAGTGCTCTCTCCTCCCATCCCTTTTCCACTCTAGAGATGAGCTTCCTACCCCAGCAGGATGGAGCCCTTGCTCACCATGTTTGTGGGAGCAAAGAGATCAATTGATAGGGCTTATGGCTACAGGTGGAAAGGAGAGGGAACAACCTGACAGCAGAAAAGGAAACTTCATATGATGAGTATTGTAATTTTACAGAGTTTTTTCAAATTCCTGACTTTCATGAATCTCCACAACCACCCTGTGGAGTAGGAGCTCTTCTCCCCAAGGCTCCGAGAAGGCGTGTTGCAAGTAAGAGTGAGAGAGCCAGGGCTCTGTCCTGGCTTCCTGACCCCAAGTTCAGTGCTGTTGGTAAAGCACAGCACTGCCCAAACTTCTGTCCTTGCAGCCTCGCATCTTTTTGAGAGAGTGTCCAGCCAGGGTGCTTTTTCTGGCTCTTCCTGTCTCCCTGGTGCCACCGCACACCTGTGTCTGGACCTGGGTGAGCATGGGTCGGGGAGCAGCTTGCATGAGCCTCAGAATGCAATCTCAGTGAGGAGAACAAGAGCAGTGACTGCCAGGGAGCCACCAGCCCCTCAGACTCTGCCAGCCCCGCCACCGTGGCTGCTGCTCTGGGGAAAGCTGTCTTCAGAGAGGTTTGTGCCCAGCTACAAATCTCTACCTGTAATCTTCGGAAGGCACCAGTTCCCATCAGGCAACCGTTGTCCCTGACCTCAAGCCAGGCCCAGAACAAAATGGAGGCATTTTTGAGACAGTTGGGTGTCTGCCTTATCACCCCCAGTAGCATACCTTCTTCTCGGCCCACTCCCCACCACCCCCAGCCCCGGCCAGTCCCATGCAAACCATGCCGTTGTACCAGTCCTTCCTTCCTCCTGAGCCCCTCTTTTGCCCCCTACACTAGCTCTACTGCTTTATTAAGTTCCTGAACCTTTCTGGTCCTTCATCTCCCTGATTGAGAAATGAGGTCAGGATGCATAGATGACTTCCTCAATTCATTCATTTGTATTAACTCAGCATGTGATTTGATGGGCCCCCATTATGCAGATTATAGGACCCCAGGCCTTAGAGATTCAGAAGAGTAATCAGATACAATCTCTGTACTCCCACCTGATGTTCAGGATGTAGCAGGACAGACAGATGTACACACAGATGATCATTGTGCAGTAGAAGCATTAATGAAGTGCTTCCCAGCTCTTGTCAAAGCACTCTGCATTGAAGGTTGTTGAGGGAAAGAGAATGTGGGGATCATTCCTTTCTAGAAGTCACAGAAAAGCGTGTGGGAGATAAGGGTGAACTGGATGATTTGGGGCAAGTGATGTAACTTCCCTGAGCCTCAGTTTCCTTATCTATAAAATGGGATGGATAAAGCCTATGTTACAGAGTTTTATGGTAAGGAGAATATAGAATATATTTAAGCATCAAGCCAATGCCTTATACATAATAGGTCATAGAGGGCAAAGGTGCCACAAAAAGTACTGAATTGTAATTTTTGAAAAGTAAGTATCACAGGTTCAACTCAGAACAGCAAGTAGTATTTATTAGTGCCCAGTAAACGCCTGACCCCTTTATGGGACTTGGCCCCAGTTCCTGAGGCTGAAACCGCTACTGTGCTCTGGGTTTCCCGAGCAGATGTCAGTGTCTGGTAGAAAGAACCAGAGCCTGCATCCACGGCTCTCTGTAAGAGCATACTCAAGAGTAAAGCTCGAGGGGCGCCTGGCAGGCTCAGTCGGTGAAGCACACAACTCTTGATCTCGGGGTCGTGAGTTTGAGCCCCACGTTGGATGTAGCGATTACTAAAATAAATAAACTTTAAAAAAAAAAAACAGTAAAAGAATAAAGCTCTGATGGCCAGACCACAGAGTTCTTCCTTAGACACATCACTGCCCTCTTGTAGATGTACATCAGTTTCAGCCTGTTTCTTTTTCTTGTAGTCGGCACAGGCAAACCTCCCTTTGGGAGGCCCCCTTTCGGCCATTAAAGTCCTCAGGCCTCTGTGTGCTCTATAAAGTCAGAGCAGCAGGTTCCACCCAGAGAGGGGCCCACTCCCTCCCGGCCCCGCATGCTGAGTCCTGCCATCTGGGGCTAGCGCGCAGTAGGCCCGCAGTCAAGGCACCTGATTTTTTTGGAAATACCTCTTCTTCTGCTATCACCCAAGACAGCTGTTCTTGCCCTACACCCTTAACATAAGAAGAAAGAAGCAGAATAAACTCTGGTCTCCTTTTCCAGGCTTTTTTTTTTTTTTTTTTTTTTAAGATTTTATTTATTTATTTGACAGAGAGAGATCACAAGTAGGCAGAGAGACAGGCAGAGAGAGGGAAGCAGGCTCCCCGCTGAGCAGAGAGCTCGATGCGGGGCTCGATCCCAGGACCCTGGAATCATGCCCCAAGCTGAAGGCAGAGGCTTAACCCACTGAGCCACCCAGGTGCCCCTCTTTCCAGGCTTTTGACAGGTAGTTCTTTGGTTGCTTCTCTGAATCCCGTGCAATGAGACATGCAAAGCACACAGTGGAGGGACCACCAGAGCAGCCATGTCCCCACCAACAGTGATTTGTGCTAATTAATTAATACTGACGGTGGAGGAAGTCGAATTAAATGACCTTTGCCTTTCTAGGCCTCCATGTCCTCACCTGGAAAATGGGGGGGGGCAGTAATGGTACCTCATAAAGCTCCTTTTAAGGATGTCCCTAGACCAGCAGCCCTGCACATTTGAGGTGCTCTGTACTTGGTAGTTCTCATTCGTTTGCCCCCTCAGCTACCAGATACTGACTGGGACTTCCTGTGGACAAGACTCAGGAGTGGGGCCTGGGGTACTCCAGTGAGAAGCCCAAGCAGTCAGGAAGCTATTCGCCCAGTCTGGGTGGGAAAACAGACATTAAACAAATCCTTGTGTTGAGAATTCTTGGTCCTTCATAGTGACTGGAAAAAAGGGAGAAAAAGCAACTTCAGGCTGTTTTTATTTGTCTCAGAAGCCCACGAACTCCAGTCTGGTCAGAGCCTGGAGGCTCTGGGGGACTCTGGCTGGAGAGAGGGCCCCTGCGAGGTCACCGCCTAGCCTGGCAGCTGTGGTGGCCACCCAGAGTGACAACTGTCTTCAGACCCCGCTCCGGGGCAGGGGGCCGCCCAGACTCCCACCTCCTCTCTCTGTCCTTCTCCGATGCAGGCCTTGTCAGCTTTCCTGATGCGAGCAAGGCTCCAGAGGCCCTGCCCCAACGGTGCTGCTCTGGATCACGGCCCCGCTAAACTCCCAGCTCCCTGGTTTGCAAAGCAAACTTCAGCCTTGTACTATTTACCTTGGCAAGTCCTGGACCAGATTGATGATCTGTAAAGTGGATTTGTTATTTGGCTGTTTGCTTTGGCAGCTCTTGAAAGCGCTTTGCTGATTACAGTCCCAGATGTCATTGCATACATTACCCTGCTCTGTAACGGGGCTTTGAACACTTTAATTTGAACTACAAATACTATTAAGCTTTTTGCACCTCTCTGCCTTTAGTTCTTGGATATTCAATATCAGAACAGACAGCCTGCATTTCCTTAGGCTTCTTTCCCATTATCTTTGTCAGCCTCCTCCCATAGAGAGCTTCCGGCTTGCCTCCCATTCTCAGTAGGTCTTTCTAGAAACCGTACCCACCTATGCACTCGCCCCCCCCCCCCTCACAACTACCACCACGGCCAGCTTCCCTGGCAGCCACCTTGCCAATTCTTCCCTAATGGATAATCTGGCTTTCGAGTTTGGGGGGTACACCATGTGTGTTCCAAGTCTGGCTTCCCCACACTCCCGGGCCTGAGTACTTTGTATTAATGCTCTGTTTCCCTCACCCACAAGGAGTTTTCCTCTACCTACTTTTTGTTTGTTTTAATATTACTTACAGCATTCTTTGGGAGAAGGTAGTTTGGGGGCATGAACATGTCATGTAATTTTGCCCACAGTGGACTGGGGTCTCACAAAAAAGGCCCAACATGACACAGAAAAGGCAGCGGCAGAACCCCAAATAACTTTATACTTTCCTACCTCAGAGCTCAACTCGGGCTCTCTTTGGGAGGAGAGGGGTGGCGGACTCCTGAAGT
>ML098309.1:0-19809 GCA_003697995.1 Taxidea taxus jeffersonii | reverse complement strand
CAAGGTAATTGCTTCTTCCTGTTGTAAATAAACCATTAGCCAGGTCCTCGCCTCAGGAAGCAATTTAAGGCCCAAGGGAGGTAGCCAAAGAAGTCAGCTTGCAGCCTCCTGAATGGGAGGCTCAGCCTTGCCCAGCGCCCTCAGCCCCAGGCCTTCCCCTTGGAGCAAGAGAAGGCTCCCGTTGCTGTCCTGCCAAGCTCCTGACCCTTGGCCCTTGATTTGCCAAACTCTGTGTGAACTGCCTCTGTTTTTGTTACTCTCCAAAGAAAATCACTATTTCTAATCCATCTAAACTGAATACCAGGGGAACTTTTTTTGTTGGTGTTATTTTTTTTTCCTTTTTCTTATTTGCTCTCCCTCGTTGGAGGTCATTTTCTGTCCATTCCTTCTCCTCTGGCCTTAATTATCTACAGTGTTCTTAGCCGAAGCCTTTCAGCATTTCACAGGGCTTTAGAGATGGAAAAAGTCTTCCTAGTATCATCAATCAGTGGAATACCTATGTGTATTTCCGTTCATTCTTTTTTTTTTCTTTAAGATGTTATTTATTTATTTGACAGAGAGCACGATGAGAGAGCACAAGCAGGGGGAGAGGGAGAAGCAGGTTCCCCACTGAGCAAGGAGCCTAATGCGGGGCTCCATCCCAGCACCCTGGGATCATGACCTGAGCTGAAGGCAGATGCTTAACTGACTGAACCACCAAGGCATCCTGTTTCTGTTCATTCTTATGCAACCCTACAAGGAAGTTCATTCTATCCCCATTTTATAGCTGAGGAAAGCATAGGCTCAGTGAGGCCCTTGCTCCACATCACACTTTTGTGGCATAGTTAAGGAGGAAGCAGCCAGATCTGTGTGACTCCAAAGCTTGTGCTCTCTGCTGGGTGGCCTCTCCCCAGTGCTTCTGTTCTATCCCTCCTTCGGTGGAAGGTCCGAGTTCTAACCTAGGAACTACAGTATCCCTTCTATGCTGTAAACACCACAAAGGTGGGCTAAATGTTACGCTTAATTTTGTTTCCTGGTGACTAGTACCAGACCTGGCTTGTCTTGGGCGCCCAATAAATACTTTTGGGATGAATAATCTAAGTCCACTGAAGTGGTTCTGCCTTTAAGCAACCATGGCTTCCCTGTGGCCTATTTCTACGTCAGTGGGGGGAGGGATTTCAACTTTGCAATAGTTCAGTTGAAGAAGTTAATTCACTCTGTGAGTTTACTTTAGGAATAGAGATTATTGCAGTATTTTTGGCCACCACTCTCAAATTCTCCTAAACCTTTACTATAATAAGCAAATTGAGCAGATTAAGGACATATTTAACTGCCAAATGGTGTTCTGAACTGTGTAAAGTTACCCAGGGTGGGTTTTCCCCCCCTATATAAAAGATTATGTGGGTTCTGTGAACTTCTCTGCTTTTTTTAGTTCTTCCTGTTTTATTGTGTTTGAAGTATCTTTGTGGTGACCTGTTGGGATAGGGTTCTTCCATATGGAAGTGTTTCTTTAACTTTTTAATCATTTCTTTTGGGAAGTGGAGGGTTAGGGGTAACAGATGTTATTCTGGCATTGTTCGCTGAGTGGAGGTAGGGGCTTTGGGAGCTGTGAGTCAGGTTAAACCCGGCCTGGAAGGAGAAGGTCCGTTCCCGGCTGGGAGGTGGCCCTTTCACCACCAAATCTGGCAAATCAGCCAACATGGGAGTAGATCCTTCTGCCCTCACCCTGACTAATGCCTTTCCCATTTCCCAGGAAGAATACATTTTTCCCTTGTGAGACTGAGAAAAGTTATTTATTTTTTTTCAGTGTCCCGAGGCAAATCCTTATCAGTCCTCAAATGGGAAGGCTGTCTGGTGCCATTACCAAAAAAGAAAGGAAAAACAACAAATTAAGTGAACCCTTGCTTCTGTCCTTCGTGGCAGTCACGTCCCTCTTCATACTCTTTCTCAGTGAGCCAGATTTTAACATCTTGGTTTAAGAAAAAAAAAAAGGTTGCAAAAAGCCATCAGGTTCTCCCATTTTCTCATATTCTTCTGGACTTCACTACAGTCTGTTCAAGAGGCAACATGTGACCTCCTAGGAAGGTCATTGTGTGGAGCCCATGGAAGCTGATGGTCGGTGGCCATGTTCTGCTGCTGGCAGTTGCCCCTTGCCCTCACCACCAGTATCCCCCTCTCCTGCATCCCTGGGTTACACCTTGAAAGCCGGTGAAGAGCAGGTTTTGGTTCAGTGAGTAGATCCCCCAGGCACCAGCTCATTTGAGACTCAGGTGATAAGGCTACAGCAGGAAGCTGGGGAAGGGGGGACCTAAAGGTACACAAACTGGGACTTCCCTGGGCACTCTCTGATCCGTTTTTGGCCCAACCAAGCCTTTGCTTATAAACCTGGGAGTCTCAACATTTAGAGCCAACTGACTCGATTTGCTGATAGGTCCAGTCAGATGACTGAGAAACAGCCGTGGGATTTAGTAATATGGTGGTCATTAACTTTGGAAGAGTGGTTTCAGTAGAGAGGTGGGGCAACACCATGATTGGGTTCAAAGAGAGGAAGGAAATTGTGGACAACAAGTCCAGACATCTCTTTCAAGGAATTTTAAGGGAAAGAAAGAAATTGGATGGTAATGAGAGGAGGAAGTGGGATCAAGACATTTGTTTAATAGAGGGGATACAGGCATGATGCTGACAAGAGGAAATGGGGTCTAGGGCATGGGTGGCCAGATTGGCCTTGGTGTGGGGAGGGAGCATATGCACTCAGATGCAGGTGGCTGGGTACGTGCAGATCTAGGACTTTAAATCCCCTTCTGATTGCTTCAGTTTTCATGATGAAGTGCCATCCACATCCTCAGCTGAACATGGGAGTGGTGGAGAAGGTATGGGAAGTCACTGGCCAGGAGAGCGGGAGAGCAGATGGACTGAGGAAATGTGATCAGAGGGCAGGCAGCATTAAAAGCCCATTTGCAGGGGCGCTTGGGTGGCTCAGTCATTAAGCGTCTGCCTTTGGCTCAGGTCATGATCCCAGAGTCTTGGGATCAAGCACCGCATTGGGGTCCCTGCTCAGTGGGAAGCCTGCTCCCATTCTCCCTGCTTGTGTTCCCTCTCTTGCTGTCTCTCTGTGTGTTGAATTAATAAATAAAATCTTTAAAAAAAAAAAAAAGCCCATTTGCTGTTAGTGATCATGAATTTGAAGTAAGACTGGTTAGCACAATGTGCTTTTTACCCAGCTACAAGTAACCGCATGGGACAGGGAGTGGGCAGATTAACAAGGTTTTGATTTCACCAGGGGAGTATAGCAAAGGGAAAGAGGAGTACAGTGAGGGATTGAGTGTAACAATTGCAGGGGCACCTGGGTGGCTCAGTTGCTTAAACGTCTGACTCTTGGTTTGGCTCAGGTTGTGACGTCAGGGTCATGAGATCCAAGCTTAGGTCGGGCTCCATTCTCAGTACAGAGGCTGCTTGTGATTCTCTCTCCTTCTGCCTCTCCCTCTCCCTCCCCACCTTCAATTAAAAAAATAAAAAATTTAAAATGAAATAAAATAAAACAATAGCATATGGTGGGAGGAGAAGGACCCAAGGCAGGCACGATGAGTGGATTAGAGACCTTGGTGGGGTGGAAGGATTGTTGGAGTTGCCATACTAGAAAGTGGGATACTTAGGTAACTGAGATTGTGATGGTGTTTGCAGTGGTTAATTATATCCAAGGAATGGCCATCGTGGTGAGTGGCAGAGGCAAAGGAGGTGAGCGCTAGAAATCAGAAAGTTCAAGAACTGAGACGCCAGGTTGTTGGAAGGATCATCTGTGTGACTTACGACAGAAATCAGGAGCTCACCTCTTGGAGGAATAAGGGATGTGGTGAGGCGGGGAGGGAGTGGGGCTGGACAGGGAGGGGCAGGGGGCAGTAGTCTTAGGCTACCAGAGTTAAAACTGCGGGTTTTATGAAGCAAAGAAGAGAAGTCCGCATTGGGAAAGAGTGAGAAGGGTTGTGGGAGAGAAATCAGCTGCATGGGAGGACCACTGGGCAGGCAGTGTCCCCAAAGGAAATCCTGGTATTTTATCAAAATACATCACTTCAGAATTTACAGAAACAGGAAGTATATATACACTTCCTATTTTACTTGGTTCTTTCAACAGCCCTTCAAGTAGGGAGGGCAGATATCTTACCCACATTTGATGCATGAGAACACTGAAACTTATAGAAGTGAAGTATTTTGCAGAGACACTCAGCTGGTTGGCAGTAGATTCTGGCCTTCAGACTCCAAGTTCAGTGCTCGGGGCACTGTACCATACTGCCTTCCCACAGGAGGCCAGCAGGCCTTCCACAGACCCCATGAAGCCATACTTGATCGAAAGCTACAATTGCTGTCACGCTCCACAGCGTGAGTTTCAGTGCCCAAAGACGGCTTGGCCTCCTCTCTGCCCTCTCAGACCCACCCAAGTGTTCTTGACTGTTCTCTGTGATATCCAAAATATCTTAAACTTAGCAGTCAGGAATGAGACACAAGTGGATATTTTCTTTTAGGGCTAATTTGGATACCAGTTCCTAAATGGAAATAATGTGATATTTTAGTTTTAAGGAATTTAGGTGTCTAAGAACATGCCTGAGCCATGGTGGTTCAGGGCTTGGTTCTTAAGAATGTTTCCTTCTTGACTCTCAGACACAGTGAGTGGGCAGGACAGCAGTCTAGGACTCTCCCAACTGCTGAGTTTTCCCATCCCTCTGTCTTCATGGGCCAACCACCCCCCCACCCCCACTCAGGCAGGGAGCCCACACCCAAACGAAGGTGGTCTCAGTGGCTCATTCACTTAGCCAAGCACGTGTTGATCACCCATTACAGTACTGAGCACACAGAGATGAGCACTACTCTAGAGAAGTAAGCTCAGTGAATGGTTGGAGGTTTCTCTCCAGGCACTGTTTAAAGAGGCTTCCTTTTAAAGAAAGTTGAAAATATTCCTGCATGCTCCCAGAAGGTAAGCTGTCCTTCACCACCTCATCCTAGTTGCTACTGAGGTGGGTCGACTCATGGAGGGTGGGCACCCAATGCCTCCATCAGCCCATCAGCCTCTCTGCCATGTTCCTCTGTGAGCACATTGGCCAAGGCAGACATGCTGACCTGGACAGGAGCACTGATCTGGTCACGGCTTATAGCCACAAAGAATGCCTCAGAGTTACCTGGGGATACACATGCCCAGGCTCCAATCTTACACCCCATGCCCTGGGATGAGACCAGAACCTCCCTATATTCAGAAACCTCCCTACCCACACTGAGAAGTACCGGTCGAGGAAGTATACGTGGAAAGCTGCAACAAACAGCTGGACGGGAGATAACCAACATGCCACTGCCACTCCTCTCCCAGATCTGTGTGATCAGATGTCTCTCCTGACAGGTCCCTTCTTAATAGTATCCTCCAGGAATTTGTGATTATCCCCAGTCTGAAACAAAAGCAGCTTAATTCTTCCCAAAACAGTGCCAGTTGGGCATTTCGCCTAGAACCAGCAAAGCAGGGGCGCCTGGGTGGCTCAGTGGGTTAAGCTGCTGCCTTCGGCTCAGGTAATGATCTCAGGGTCCTGGGATCGAGTCCCGCATCGGGCTCTCTGCTCAGCAGGGAGCCTGCTTCCCTTCCTCTCTCTCTGCTTGCCTCTCTGCCTACTTGTGATCTCTCTGTTAAAAATAAAATAAAAATAAAACCTTAAAAAATTTTTTTAAAAAAAGAACCAGCAAAGCAAATCTGTGGCAATGTTCTTTGCTCGGTTCAGTTCTGCAGCCTTCATGGGGCACTCTCTCTGTTTGCTCTGCCCCCACTCCCGATCCAACTTTCTCTTCCTGCCACAAAGTCCTTGGGGAAGTCTGCTCGTTCCAGCAGGACTGAAGGTCTGGCTGGATGCAGGCTTGGGTATAGTTGGCCAGATGAAATCTGGTTGGCAAGAAGGTCCTGGGTGAGCTAAGACAGGTGAATGTCCATAATAAGATCAGAGAGCAGGAGACTAGGGCCAGCAGTCTGGACAGCAGGCCAGGGGTGAAGGCCAGAGCAGCACAAAACTCCAATCTGAGCACTGCAACTGAGTTAGAGAGTCTCCTTGGAACCCAGAAGGAGCTGGAACACAAAGGCCCTTGTTACTTAGGGGAACCTGAGTTCACCTGCCTACATTGTCTTTAATAGCAAGTCCCCCTGGTCTTCAAGGGCCAACTCTTACCAGTTGCTTCTGCTTTGTCAGAGATGTGGGTCTCTTCATCCAGGAGCTTATACTGAGAGTTGGGGCCCACTGCTTCGTGAAGCCTGTAGCCATTGATGCTGGGTCCTGACTGGTTCCCTCTCAGGCCCAGCTTCATCTTCACCGGGACTTTCTTCCCTCTGTGCAC
This sequence comes from Taxidea taxus jeffersonii, assembly GCA_003697995.1. Taxonomy (NCBI): domain Eukaryota; kingdom Metazoa; phylum Chordata; class Mammalia; order Carnivora; family Mustelidae; genus Taxidea; species Taxidea taxus. Next base: position 13,473 of record ML098309.1, on the reverse strand, counting down.
TGACATGGGTGTTCTGTCCACATCTATTCTGGGATCAGTATAGAGCTATTAGAGAAGATGGGTCTTAAGTTTTGAGGATACTACAGAGAACAAGGCAGATGATATCTCTGCCTTCGTGGGGCTTCTGTTCTAGAAGAGGAAACAGACACACCAGCAATATTCATGGAGTGTACTGTGATGAGGTAGCTTCAGGGGGCTCTGCTACGTGAGCCCTTACCTGGTCTCATCTCGGGGAGGGTCAGGGAGGGTGCCCAGAAGCTCTGTCTAAGCTGCCATCAAAGGATGAGCAAGACGAAGATGTAAAGGCCCAGAGGCAAAAGGGAGCACACTCCACTGAAGGAACAGAATGGGATTCCTTACGTTTCATGCAAGGCACAGGGAGGGAGAGGGAGAGAGGAGCCAGGACTCATGAGCAGGGGCTGGGTCATCATGAGGCCTGGCAACCGTGACAAGGAGTGGAGGCGTCACTCTCGCACCTGCCACTTTGGACAGGTATTTTCTGACTCCTGGGATGGCTCTGAAATAGATACACATCCACGTGTGTGCGAGCCTGCAAATCTCACAGGAATGCTGACTGCCCTGCCCCTTCTCATGTGGAGGCGGTACAGGGTCATTTCTGGATTATAAGCCATCCGCCTGGGCACGGGCTCACTCGCCTGCTGTAATCATCTTTTTCTCCCACCTTAGTACGCCACTCAGCCTTACACAGCAGCAGTTCTCTGATGAAGAATAGAAGTGACAAGGGCAAAATCAAAAACCCTCCAGAATGTATTCAGTGGGAAACTAAAGGCGGGAAGAGAGGTTCTCTGGTTCCCAGCCGACACCCGCTCGCCTGCTTTCTTTTATCAGAGGAGACTCTGCTTCCAGTATGCCTGACTGGCTGACGGGGTGATTCTTCAGGGGCTGTGATCTGTGCTTGTCATTCCTACACTGGTCGCTTTTAAGATGCATGGTCTTCTAAATCTTTAAAAGAAAGAACGAAAACAGAAATCCCAAAGGCAGTTAGTTGGCAGGTCATCTGCTGAGAATGAGGGAGAGAGTTGTGACAGGTTTAGGGGGTTTGGGAAAAAGAGGAAATACAGGAGGGAACTGACCAGGAATGAATGGGGGGGTTAAAAAAATGGTTGAGGAGCAGGGAGGGCCTGGCTGGTAAATTTGTCATGGTGCCAGTGGATGTAAGTGTGAGGTTTTCTCCAGTGCAGACCAGCAGCCCAGGAGCGGGAGCAGAGGAATCAGGTGGCTGGATGGTGGGCGGATCATCCTGGAGGCATCTGGCAAGGCAGAGGGAGCAGTGATGGCGGTGGTTAAGGGTGGTTGAGGGGCAGGGCTTGAGGGTGTTATTGGACTTACAAGCCTGAATACCAGGATGGACAGTGGAGATGGACAGTTCCAGGAGGGAACTAGTGGATTGGGATGACAGGGAAGGGCTCCGGGGCTAGCAGGCTCAATGAGGTGGAAAAGCATCATTAGGAAGAATAAGGAAGTGAGGGAGATAGACAAATAGGAAGTTTCATGATCAAGAGGTGGGATTTCTTGCTTCCAATACTAGAAGAAGCTATTGCAAGATCCAGGTGAGGGAGTCACAGGAATGAAGGTGAAGTCATTGGTGTGTGGCGATCAGTGAACTGTGAGGCCAGGAGCGGTGGTTTGGTCATGCACCTGAGTATCACACTTTCTCAGCATTTACTGTTACTTAGAAGGTGACAGTGGTGTCATGCCATAATCTTCTCTGAAGTCCAGCTGTTGACTTCGAGGGTCTGTGGGGTCCTGTCAAAAGGATGAGGAACACTGTACTCGACAGCTCCTGTGAGCTCTGAGTTTCTCTCCTGATTGATAAGAGAATTCCTTTGGAAGAGGTGATGGAATTCACAAAGAGCATTTGTATTCCCTTCTACAACAAAGTACTTCATTTTATTGTCAGCTCACTTCAGCATGGTTGAAAAATCAAGGGGAAAACCTTTTTAAAAGTTTATGTCTGGGAGAACTATACTATCTGAGATGTCCAAAATCCTGGCCCCAGGGTCCAGCTCTGTGGCCTGACGCAAAGTCTCTTTACACCTCAGTTTCTTTGTGAAACAGAACCTTCACTGAGTCATGACGAGGACCAGCAGGATCATAGTGCCTGTAGGCATTCACTTGTGTTGGACACTGCACTGAACACATTCGTTTAAGCCTTAATATTTTTTATGAGTCCCATTTTTTAAATTTTATTTAAGCTTTTTTTTAAATTTAAACATATAATGTAACCCCACCCCCCTCTCCCAACCCCTCTCCCCCCGCACCCCCCTCAGTTTGTTTTATGACATTAAGAGTCTCTTTTGGTTTGTCTCCTTCCCGATCCCATCTTGTTTCATTTTTTCTTTACCTACCACCTTAACCGCCACCCCCGTTGCATCTCCACTTCCTCATATCAGGGATATCATGTGATAGTTGTCTTTCTCCAGTTGACTTATTTCATAAGCATAATACGCTCTAGTTCCATCCATGTCATCGCAAATGGTAAGATTTCATTTCTTTTGATGGCTGCATAGTATTCCATTGTATATATATATATATACCACATCTTCTTTATCCATTCATCTGTTGATGGACATCTAGGTTCTTTCCATAACTTGGCTATTGTGGACATTGCTGCTATAAACATTCGGGTACACGTGCCCCTTTGGATCACTACGTTTGTATCTTTAGGGTAAATACCCAGTAGTGCAATTGCTGGGTCATAAGGTAGCCCTATTTTCAATTTTTTGAGGAACCTCCATGCTGTTTTCCAGAGTGGTTGCACCAGCTTGCATTCCCACCAACAGTGTAGGAGGGTTCCCCTTTCTCCACATCCTCGCCAGCATCTGTCATTTCCTGACTTGTTCATTTTAGCCATTCTGACTGGTGTGAGGTGGTATCTCATTGTGGTTTTGATTTGTATTTCACTGATGCCCAGTGATGTGGAGCACATTTTCATGTGTCTGTTAGCCATCTGGATATCTTCTTTGCAGAAATGTCTGTTCATATCCTCTGCCCATTTCTTGATTGGATCATTTGTTCTTTGGGTGTTGAGTTTGCTAAGCTCTTTGTAGATTTTGGATACTAGCCCTTTATCTGATATGTCATTTGCAAATATCTTCTCCCACTCTGTCAGTTGTCTTTTGGTTTTGTTGACTGTTTCCTTTGCTGTGCAAAAGCTTTTGATCTTGATGAAGTCCCAATACTTCATTTTTTCCCTTGCTTCCTTTGCCTTTGGCGTTGTTCCTAGGAAGAAGTTGCTGCGGCTGAGGTCGAAGAGGTTGCTGCCTGTGTTCTTCTCAAGGATTTTGATGGATTCCTTTCTCACGTTGAGGTCCTTCATCCATTTTGAGTCTATTTTCATGTGTGGTGTAAGGAAGTGGTCCAATTTCATTTTTCTGCATGTTGCTGTCCAATTTTCCCAACACCATTTGTTGAAGAGGCTGTCTTTTTTCCATTGGATATTCTTTCCTGCTTTGTCGAAGATTAGTTGACCATAGAGTTGAGGGTCTATTTCTGGGCTCTCTATTCTGTTCCATTGATCTATGTGTCTGTTTTTGTGCCAGTACCATACTGTCTTGATGATGACAGCTTTGTAGTAGAGCTTGAAGTCTGGAATTGTGATGCCACCAACTTTGGCTTTCTTTTTCAATATTCCTTTGGCTATTCGAGGTCCTTTCTGGTTCCATATAAATTTTAGGATTATTTGTTCCATTTCTTTGAAAAAATTGGATGGGATTTTGATAGGCATTGCATTAAATGTGTAGATAGCTTTAGGTAGCATAGACATTTTCACAATATTCTTCCAATCCATGAACATGGGACATTTTTCCATTTCTTTGTGTCTTCCTCAATTTCTTTCATGAGTACTTTATAGTTCTCTGAGTATAGATTCTTTGCCTCTTTGGTGAGGTTTATTCCTAGGTATCTTATGGTTTTGGGTGTAATTGTAAATGGGATTGACTCCTTAATTTCTCTTTCTTCTGTCTTGTTGTTGGTGTAAAGAAATGCAACTGATTTCTGTGCATTGATTTTATATCCTGACACTTTACTGAATTCCTGTACAAGCTCTAGCAGTTTTGGAGTGGAGCCTTTTGGGTTTTCCACATATATATCATAATGTCTGCAAAGAGCGATAGTTTGATATGAGTCCCATTTTAAGGAGGTATTCGTTGAACCAAGAGAGGTAACTAATTTGCCCAACATTACACAACTATTAGGTGACAGAACAAGAGCCCTAAAGCCTGAGCCTTTAACCATCTCCTGTACTGCGTCTTAAGGCCCTGTGAATACAAAAATAAGGCAAAACACTCACAGCACAAAGCTGAGGGGAAGACAGGAGAATGAGTCACTGCAGTCATGTATGCATCACGTTAGCGGCTGTGCAGGTGCTGTGGGGATATAGTAGAGGGACCATTCCCTGCCCAGAGGACTCCTGGAAGGCTTCATGGAGGAACTCGCACATGGGTTGAGTCTTGAGCGGGCGGTACAAGGTAGCTTGTCCTGGCAGTTGGTGCTTCTCACGTTGGTCTGAAATACATCAACCCATTGTCTTTTCTCTCTGTGTCCTGTTTGGCCCCGGGGGCCACTAAATAGATAGATTGATCGATCAATGGATCCATCAGTTGATTCAGTTCCCTTTTCCATAAAATTGTGCTTCACATATTTGAGTACTAGAATCTCGGCTCTCTCAATCTCTTCTCCAGGCTGGACCACCCCAGTTTCTTCCTTCCTTTCTCTCCCTCCTGTTAAGTGCCAAGAACTGAGGCAACATGCTATGCACTCAGAATACAGAGATTTAAAAAAAAAAAAAAAGGCAGCAAAAGATGCTGTCCTCCAAGAACTCACAGTCTAGTCAGAAAGTAGACCAGAAAACATGTTACAGTTCTTTCAGCCATCCGTCCCCTTTACCCAGAATCCCAGCACCCAGCACGGTGGCTGGACCGTAATAGACAGCCTGTAAGTGTTTGTTGTGGAGTTGACTATGTGCTATGTGGAAGGGAAGCCAGGGTGTTGGCCTGTTGCAAAACCTAAGTCAGACCGAGAAGGAGGGTGATAGACTCCCCCAGCTGATCTAAGTCTTCAAGGATGAATGGGACTAGGGAAGAAGAACATTCCAGGCAGAAGGAGCAGCCGATTCAGATGCATGGTGGCAAAGCGCAAGGTGGGGCAGGGTGTGCAGAGAGTCTGGAGAGCTGGTCAGGGCCAGATGATAGACGGTGGTGCTAAGAAGATTGGGCTTTATCCTGAGGACAGACAAGTTAAATGTTCAGATTCACATTTTAGAAAAGATCACTCTGGTGGCACTAAGAAGAATTAAGTGAAGGGAAGCTATATTAAGGAATGGAAAGACCAGTATAAATATTGTTGGAATAATCCCAATGGGAACTGATGAGGGTCTAAGTTCAGTGGCCATGGAGTAGGGGGCAGATTGGGCAGGGCTTAGGAAGTAAAATCCATAGGACTTCCTGATCAGTGGGGGTGAGGAAAGAGGGGAGTCTGAGAAGACAGTGCTGCCAATTCACTTAGGGCATCAAGAAGTAAGAAGTTTCAGAGAAGTCAGGTGATGACTTTGTTTTGGACATATTGAGTTGGAGGTGCCTGTGGAGTATGTTGGTTCTGACAGAGGTGGATCCGGAGGCCAGGAGAGAACTGGGTCAGAAGTGCAGTTAGGGAAGTCAGCAGCGTGTCAGTGGTAGTTGTAACGATGTGAGTAGATGAGCTCACCCAGGCTAGTGTGCAGAGAAGGAAGAGAAGAGGGTGAAAGGTGGAACCTATAGAAGCACAACCATTTGAGGGGCAGAGGGAACAAAGCCAGGCCTAGGGAGAGGCTTGGGGGGTGGTCAGGGAGGGAGGAAGGAAACCAAAGGAAACTAAGGAAGGATGAGGAGTAGTCAGCAATTTGCCAGTGCAAGCAGCTTTCCTTCGCGGTATCTGGACTGCCATAGGGGACCAAGTGGTTATGGCTGAGCTACCATGATCGAGGGAGGAGAGTCAAATTCCCAGGTAAGAATCAGATCCTATCCCAGAACCGCTGCATTGGATCATCTTGGAGAAGGGCCTGAGCATCTGTTTATTCCATAGGCACCCCTGGCGATTCTTCCCTTTAGGAAAATCTGGGAATGAGGCTCTAGACCAGATGTTGTTGATTCATAACCTGGGAGCACTTTCCAACCACACAAACTACACCCCAGCTTCCCACCCTAGACACAGATGGATTCCACCTAAGGTTCTGGAGAACCCCCATCCTTTGAGCCAGTGCTTCCGTGGCACTCCTCAGGTGCATGGAGACAGAAGTGCTCACCCATCCATCTGAAGGAGGGTCTCTAAGCAAATGAGTATTCCAGAATCTGGTGGAAATCCTGCATCTAGACAGATAACTGCCCCAGTGCTCCTTCTCTGAAAGCTATTAGACTGGAGCATCGTCACTGCCCTGTGGTGTAGACAGTCTGATTGGCTGCTCTGTTTTGTGGAATAATGGGCCTGAATGGGACCCAGCATTAAAAAATAAATTAAAAAACAAAACATATGTTAAAATCCTATTAAAGAAGTTTAGAAGAAGCAACACCTGTAGACAAAGAAGAAATTTTTAGGTTATTGATTGCCAAGGCCAGAGCTGGCTCTACTTGTTTATATATTTGAGACCTAACTCTGTTCACTACCCCTTATCATGAGTCGTGTTTAACACAACTCTTCTCAGGATCAGTTGTATTTACCTTTTGTAAATAAAGGCTTTGTCTCTACTAAAGGTATTTTATTAGGCATAGAAATGGTGCAGAGGGTCTGTGCCCCGTGTGTGAAATTGCAAATCTATGAAGTTCAGACATTGTCGTGAATGAATAGTCAGGATAAATATTGTTTCCTAATCACTTGATCTGGGGACATTATCTGTCCAGGATGAATAGAGATATTAATTATACTTATTTTAATATTATAGGGAGAAGTTACCTGCTGAGGAGAATACTAAGGAGTGTGGCTCCAAGGAGCATAGGGACCCCTTCTTTCTGGAGTTATTTTAGAATGAGAGATTTAAGGGTAGTGCTGCCTGGAGATAAGGTGGCTGGGAAATGCCTTTATGTGCTCCTTTTCAGACTTCAGATCAAAATATAACAAAGATTTGCTTTTCATTCATTTAATAAACATTTACTAGGCACCATTTTTTTAAGATTTTCTTTACTTTAGAGAGAGTGTGTGAGCAGGGGGAGGGGCAGAGGACAAGGGAGTGGGACAAGCAGACTCTGCACCGAGCGTGAGACCTGAGGTGGGGCTCAATCCCACAACCCCGTGACCATGACCCCAGCCAAAATCAGCAGTCAGATGTTCAACCAACTGAGCCACTCAGGCGCCCCCATTAGGCCCGTCTTATGTGGCAAGATCTATGCTGCAGGCTCTTGGTTCTTAGATATCTCTGGGACATCAGAATAACTTCAGGGTCAGCTCTGTTTGATGCTGGAGGGCAGCAGTTAAGTGTCTTGTGCAGCTTTAAAGCTCTAGTGAAGACATGATTGGTAAATTCACATTCCCATTTTAGGATTGAGCAGTGTGCTGAGCTATGTGGACATTCCCATACCTCCAGAAGCCAAACAGCTTAGATATTATCCTTAAGTCTCCAAGGATCTGGGAGAAGTGGTGAGAGCACAATATAAAGCCATCTGGCTTCTAAGGGTAAAGTCAATACTTTGCGTACCCGTTACACATTGTAATCTTGAAGGGTCTATCATGTATGTCATCATTTGAATCTTAGCATAATTTTGAGGATTATAAATAACTAACAGTAATAATAACTAGCATTATTATTGTTTTAAAGCTTTATTTATTTTTAGAGAGAGAGACCACAAGTGGGAGGGGCAGAGGGAGAGGGAGAGAGAATCTCAAGCAGACTCCACAGTGAGCTCAGAGCCTGACATGGAGCTCGATCCCATGATGCTGAGATCATGACCTGAGCCAAAACATAGAGTCAGATGCTTAACCGACTGCACAACCCAGCCATCACTAATAACTAGCATTACTGTTCCTCTTTTACAGTGCAGAAAACTGAGGGTCCAGGAGGTGACTTGCTAGAATATACCAGCACCAGAACTAGCCCTCAGTTTCCCATTCTTAAGTGCTCTTTCGACTGACAGAGAGCTCAGTGACCTTATAGCCACCTCATCTGTCCAGTAGACCTGCTCCCTACCCCTCTCTCACAATGGCCTTTAAAATAGGGTATAAGAAGGTACTAAATAGAGGGAAGAGATTGCAGCTAGATTTGGAGCACAGGCCACTGCTGATGGGTCTTGAAGGTAGACCCCACAGGCAGGGCGAGAAGGAGGGGGATGGTTCACCCAGGAAATGGGGTGCCACCACCCATTTGGATCTTGACAGCAGGAGAGTCACTGCCTACATTTGAAGATTATGGAGCTCTTATCCAGGCCTCTTTATTTTAAAGGGAGGTCTAGTCCAGAAAGGGTTAATGACTTGCCCAGGAGAGTTTGGGTGAATTTGCAAGTTAATTTGGAGCTATTTGGTAGGTATTTCTACAACAAATACACTTGGTTTTTATTTATTTTTTTAAACAGTCTGAGGGATGTGAGAAAGCTCTTCTAAGTAGCTTTTCAACCCTAAAGGCATTTCTAAAACTCAAATGAAGCACAATGAGAAATTCTTTCATTCAGCTGTTAGCCCTAACTCAAGGTTGGATGACAGGTCTATGTCTGTCTGAGATAGTAACATGAGGCTTCCAGGCCCCTAATAGGGACCTCTTGGTGCCTTGGCTTTTTTCGCCTCTCTCCTTATGGATGACTCCCATCTTCCTGTAAATTCGTTATGTACTATAGGTCCAGAGATAAAAAGCTAGGTTTCTGCATGGGTGTGTGCACGTGCATGTGTGTGTGTGTGCACACACACACACACACACACACATTCATTCTGGGCTGCTCCTTGCATGAGTGTAGCAGAAACAAAATCTGTTGCTTCCTCCTCATGGGAAAGATTGGCATTTCTCACACACGAACTGGGCCGAAATGCTCTCCTGGCCCTTTTGAACTTGCGTCTCTGCTAGGGAAATGAATAACATCCTGATTGGCCTCAATAGAGTAGAAGGGGGGCGGGGAGAGGGGGAATCCTGGCCCCAAGCTCCAACCAAGGCCTAGGAATTGCTTTTACCCACAGGTGCCAAATTTGGCACCCAGGGAGACCGGTGAATGGAGGGAAAATCATAACCAGCTTAACACAGTTATTTGAGCATTTTCCACACTTACTAATGAAGTGGGCATTTTACAAGGCATGTGTGGCGTCCCCTCCACAGGTAAGCAGGGATTTCCTGGTCCTCTCCTTAAAGCAGTAGGGCCTCCAAGTGGGGCAGGGCGGAGATAGCCCACCCCTCCGCAGCTGTGCCTGGGAGCCCCTGGGTGCTCTGCACCCCCACTCGGCTCTTCCACGGTAGCAGGAGGTCTCAGCTTGCCTATTTGCTTTAATAGAGTGTTAACCCTAGGTCCTAGAACTTGTGTTAACACTTAACAGAAGGCTGGAACTGAGGGGTGAGGCTGAGGGCCTGGCAGCTGAGAGCGGTTTGAGGGTTGAACTTGTGGGGCAGGGACAGAGGAGGAAAGGCAAGGCACAGAGTAGTTGAATGTCAGCTGGATTAAGCAGGCCCAGGACTGCTTTGCAAGACCAAAGTTCTCTCTGCTCCTGATTCTGTCACAGGCCGTATCCCATCCGCTCCTGGGTCTCATTTTCCTGGTCTTTAAATGAGTAGGTAGAACCAGATATACTCCAAGGGACTGGAATAGGGTGAGGGGAGTGCAGTGTAAGCTGCTCTCTCCAACTCTAGTGTGCACACAACCCCCTGGGGATGTGATTTAAGTGCACATTCTGCTTTATTAAGCCTGGGGCAGGGCCTGCACGGGGCTACATTTCTCCCAGTCTTCCAGGAGATGCTGCTGTGCTGGCCAGTGGCCCACACTTGGACTAGCAAAGGCGTAGCTTGCAGCATCAGGTTCTCCAAACTCATCTCTGTCCCTTACATAATTCCCTGCATTCACTTCCTCAGCGGTGAAACAGGGGCTAATAAGAGTTGCCTTGCTTTCCTCTCTAGGAGTGTTGTGAGGATTAAGGCAGTGAAAGCACCTTGTAAAGGGTAAAGCAGGGTGCATTGTAAGGGATTATTGTCATTGTTAAGATTTCTCACCTCATTGCTCCCGCTGTGTGTTCCTGCAGCTTCTCTTCTTTTCCCTACATCTTCCCTGGTTTCCATGCCCAGGCTGATGATGAGTCAGTGTGAGCAGCCAACGCTGAACAAACACGTGGACATGTCAAGGCAGGGAATGACAATTCCCAAGCACCCTCACTGTTTCAGGTGTGGAACAAGCCATGGACACACCTTGTGCGATGAAGTCAAATGATACCATGTTGAACCCCACCCCCACACTCACCCCCATGGGCTGCAGAACCAGGAAATGAGGCCAAAAGTCAAGGAAGCCCTTGTAGGACAAGGGGCCCAAACCAGCACTAGTTAAGATTTCAGCAAAGTCAGTCACCAATCTGCCCTGTGATCCCATTTCGGCACCTGCCTCAGGCCGCCATGATGATATTAGGGTGCCACAACTACCCTGGGAGGCAAGAAACTGAAACTATACTTCAATAAAAGAAAAAAAGTAAAAGTAAAGAAACTAAGGTGACCGAGGCAAGTCATTTCCCCATCAGGAGCCTCGGGAGCCTCATCTGTAGAATGGAATCAACAGTATCTATCCTGCCTGTGGTACAGATTGCTGTGGTCACAAGGAAATAACTGTGTGAAAATGGGCACCAATTCTGAGGAACCACATGAGGTATTATTCTTCATGAGGGACCCTCCACTCCAGTAGACTCTACTGACTGCCTTTATGTGAGGAACATCCCTGCCTTCGTGTTTGTACCCAGACATTCTCCCCTACTGTGGCATATCCTCCACCCACGTCAAGCCGCCATGACTGATGGAAACTATCCCTGACTACCCCAGCTTCAGTGGGTGTCCCCCATTGTCCAAATAGTGCTGTTTCTCATCTTGCTCCTCTCAGGCCCTGAGGCCAAGTCTTTGGTAAATAGCTTTGTTATAAGGGCCTGGAAAGTAGGGATCCTGTTATATAATATACCCTCTGTCGGAATGGCAGGCCAGGCACAAATCTTCATCCAAGACCCCTGCAGCTAAAAATCTGGTTCAGCTTTGCCCCTTGGAGTGAGAGCTGATAGGGTTTGGTGGCAGAGAAAAGTGGAAGGCTGACCACACACTACAGATGGAAATGCCTTTTGCCCAAGCTGGAAACACCATTTGAAAGCCCATGTGGTTAGGTGACTACCAAAATAACAAAACCAAAACTTGGCAGGGCATCGAACCAGTCAACTCTGGGACCTACAGGCACATCCAGGACCTTCCTTCAGCCCAGAGTGGGTTCCTCCCTTCTTTCCCACAGCTACTGCACTGGGGGCCTAGAGGAGCAAATGGTGGTAGGAGCCACTTTGCCCACACTTCTCTCCCTGGCCTTTGAAATTCCTGAGGCCAGCAGGGGCCCAGGCCTGCAAAATTGGGCCTGCAGACATGTCAACCAGCCCAGGAAGCAGAGAGGTCCCATCTGAGGAGATGCAGATCCTCAGAGAAGATCAAAAATAACCCAAAAGGACAAGCCATGCATGTCTGTGTGTATATTGAGTTTCACATCTGAAGTCCAGTCGTTGTGCTAAATCTGATGATTTTGAAACATCTTCTTTAATTAATAAAAACAGATGACTTCTTAGCCCCAGGTTTCAGACTTCAAAGTCTTCCTCCATGGAAAGCCTAAAATTTGGCTTATTTGTAGAGTACTGAAGTCTCTTTAAGACAAACACAGGATTTGTTTGGGTTGGGTTCTTTCTCGCCTCCCAACTGCCCAACTGCAAGAACCGCTTAAAAATTCTGCAGTAGGAAGGCTTAACTGGAAACCCCCTTACTGGTCCTGCAGCCATATTTTCAAAATGAAAATTCGGCATGAATTTTAGTGGGGGAAAGTACAAGCCTTGGACCTAGAATCAGAATCTTGACTGTAGCCTTGATATCGTCATCTTGAGCAAAATCTTACTTTTCTTGGCCTCAGTTACTTGATCTGTAAAATGGGAATGTTAGCACCAACCTCATAGACTTGGGGCAATTTTAGTGAGGTAAGGTATTATAAAGTGGCCATGCCTGGCACAAAATAAACAATAAATGTTAGTTCTCTTGCCTTCCGCCATATCTGATGTGATCACAGGACTTGTTTGGGAGCAGGACTGTTCTGGAAAACCCATTTTGTTTGCTCATTTGTGTTTAGAGATATAGTTCTGTGAAGTTTTTCCATTGAAGGAGATGTTGGAATAAAAAGGAGATGTTAGGTTTCCGAGGATATAGTTTGTCTTGTGGTGTATTCTGAGCCTTACCCTAGGAGTCCTGTAACAGAACACCATGTGTAAATTTTCTCTCCACCCTCAGAAGCAGGGCAGACCATCCTGCAGGGAATATTTTCATTGCAGTCTAGCTGCAAAACGATTCTTCTCTTCCCACTTTGAGGGGTAGAAATCTTGATGGTTTCTGTTTCAAAGCAGAGGAGGAAAGGTCTCTGGGATCCTGTCTGGGAAATGCCAGTGTCAACCTGACTTGGAAAGCTCTTCTGTCTGAGGCACCTCCAGGTCTGCTGTGACTGGGGAGCCCCTCGAAATTCTCCTTTTTGGGCCCTGCAGTGATGACTGATCTCCTGGGCTCCCAGGCAAAAGGCAGGGGCCCGGTTCAGTGACCTCCTAATGATGTGTGAGGGGCTCAGACATTCCTTGGCAATCAGGAAAGGGTGTCTCCTAGCAAGCTGTGTCCTGTTTATCGAAAGGCTGAGGGCTGGGGTGGCCGGACAGGACAAAGATGACAGGTAAAGGGACTTGATTTAAAAATGGACTCCTGGGACGCCTGGGTGGCTCAGTTGGTTAAGCGGCTGCCTTCAGCTCAGGTCATGATCTCAGCGTCCTGGGATCGAGTCCCACATCGGGCTCCTTGCTCAGCAGGGAGCCTGCTTCTCCCTCTGCCTCTGCCTGCCTCTCTGTCTGCCTGTGCTCACTCTCGCTCTCTCTCTAACTAATAAATAAATAAAAAATATTAAAAAAATATTTTAAAAAAATGGACTCCTTCCAGCATTGCTCTTCTGGTCCTTTCTTAACTGTTGTGAGAAATTTGTACAGAGGTCAAGTTGTTTCTGCCGTTTTCACACATACTGGTTGGTGCACATTCCTGACACAAATTAAAAGGAAATATGTCCCATGTACACAGGGATGAGTCAACATCGCGTGCGGCCGGCCGTGGACACTGGGAGAGGAGTCAGATGCGGGCCGTGGAGCTGCAGGCTCCCCCCACCCCGCAGGCGTGTCAAGACCAGGGTCAGGGGAAGCCCTCCGCTCAGATGCTCCTCAGGGGGCTACTGTCTGCGTCCCAGCGCACGTGTTTCTGGCATGGGGCTTTTTTTTTTT
>RCUC01113533.1:0-112060 GCA_003697995.1 Taxidea taxus jeffersonii | reverse complement strand
ATATGAATATAAATATAATTTAATATATAATTATAATATAATAATATTAATATAATTATTGTATTATATTATTATTATAAAACATTCTTTTGATAGAGATTGCTTTGATCGTGTAGATTGCTCTGGGTAGCATAGACATTTAAACAATATTTGTTCTTCCAATCCAGGAGCACAGAATGTCTTTCCATCTCTTTGTGTATTCTTCAATTTCTTTCATAAGTGTTCTGTAGATTTTAAAATACAGATCCTTTACCTCTTCAGTTAAGTTTATTCTTAGGTATCTTATGGTTTTTGGTTCAGGTTTTCTATTTCTTTCTGTTTAAGTCTGCATAACAGTTTATCTATCTTATTCATTCTTTCAGAGTACCATCTCCTAGTTTCATTGATCTGTTCTTTGTTCTTTTTGTGTCTATTTCATTGATTTCTGCCTTAATCTTTATTATATCTTTCCTTCTGCTTGGTTTAGCCTATATTTGCTGTTCTTTTTCTTTTATGTGTATGGTAGGTCGGTTATTTGAGACTTTTCTATTATCTTGAGAAGGGCTTGTATTGTTATATACTTCCTTCTTATGACTGCCTTTTCTGCATACCAGAGGTTTTGAACAGTTGTGTTTTCATTTTCTTTTGTTTCCATGTATTTTTTAAAATTCTTCTTTAATTTCCTGGTTGACCCATTCACTCTTTAGTAGGATGTTCTTTAACCTCCAGTGTTTGAGTTCCTTCTAATCCTCTTATGATTGAGTTCAAGTTTCAAAACATTTTGGTCTGAAAATATGTAAGGAAAATTCCAGCCTTTTGCTACTGGTTAAGACCTGATTTGTGACCCAGTATGTGATCTCTTCTGGAGAATGTTCCATGTGCATTTGAGAAGAATGTGTATTCTGCTGCTTTAGGGTGAAATGATCTTTCTATATCTGTCAAGTCCATCTGGTCCAGTGTGTCATTCAAAACCCTTATTTCCTTGTTGATCTTCTGCTTCGATGATCTGCCAATTGCTGTGAGTAGGAGTCTGAAGTCCCTACTATTATTGTATCATTATCAATGTGCTTCTTTAATTTTGTTATTAATTGGTTTATATACCTTGCTGCTCTCAAGTTAAGGGCATAAATATTTATAATTGTTAAATATTCTTGTTAAATAGACCTTTTAAGTAAGCTGCTGCTTAAAGGAGAAACTGGAATATTAAAAAAATAGCCCAAGAGCTCTGCCAAATGTCAGGACGCTGCAGAACATTCTCTGGGTTCAGACAAACAGGTAAACACCATTGTTCAAATCCCCCCTCCACCTTGAGGTACAGACAAGAGCAGGGTATGTGTACCCTGCCAGACCTATCACCTCATCAAGCCCTTGGACCCTAGCTGGCATGAGCCATAGATATTCCCTCAAGGAGTCCCCATAAGGTGAACCCAGCATGACATTCACTGTGACACTCTTGGACAATATCCACTATCCTTTACCCATTTCACCAATGTAGAAGTATCTGAAAAATGTAGTAATTAATCACAAACAAAAGTGTATGAAAGTTTAAAGTAGTCTGGAACACTGAAAAGAAATAAAATAAAATGAAAAAAATAAAATAATAAAAGTAAATTATATCTACAAAAATAGTTAAATGGCTTACAAAATAAAGATGTAAAATAGGACATCATATACATAAAATGTGGATGGGGAAGTACAAATATAGTTCTTCTAGAATGTGTTTGAAATTAAGTTACCATCAACTTAATATAATTAGGATGCTATACACAAACCTCATGGTAATCACAAACCAAAAATCTATAATAGATACACAAAAATAAAGAGAAAGGAATCCAAGCATAACAGTAAAGAAAATCAATTACAAAAGAAGAGAGCAGGAGAAGAAGAAAGGGATAGATAACTACGAAATCAACCAGACAACAACAAATGGCAGTAAGTACATACCTACCCACAAAACAGAATGAAGTTTCCTCAAAAAGTCATGGATGGAACTAGAGCGTATTATGCTTAGCGAAATAAGTCAACTGGAGAAAGAGAACTACCACATGATCTCCCTGATATGAGGAAGTGGAGATGCAACGGGGGTGGGAGTTAAGGTGGTAGGAAAAGTTAAAATGAAAGAAGATGGGATCGGGAGGGAGAAAAACCAAAAGAGACTTTTAATGTCATAAAACAAACTGAGGGGGGTGGGGGGAAGAGGGGTTGGGTGAGGGTGGTGGGGTTACATCATACGTTTAAATAAAGCTTAAATAAAGTAAAAAAAAAAAAAGTTAAAAACAGAACTACCCAGAGATCCAGCAATTGCACTACTAGGTATTTACCTAAAGGGTAAAAAAATACTGAATCAAAGTGGTATATGCATCCCAATGTTTAATATCAACAATAGCCAAATTATGGAAAGAGCACAAATGTCCATGCACCGATGAAAGGATAGAGAAGAGGTGGTGTTACTCAGCCATATAAAAGAATGAAATCTTGTCATTCATAACAATGTGGATGTAGCTAAAGTGTATTATATTAAGCAAAGCAAGTCAGTCAGAGAAAGAAAAAATACTATATGATTTCATCCATATGAGGAATTTGAGAAAAAAAAAACAGATGAACATAGAGGAAGGGGAAAACAAAAGAGGGGGACAAACCATAAGAAACTCTTAACTAGAGAACAAACTGAGGGTTGACGGAGGGGAGGTGGGTGGAGGATGGTCTGAATGGGTGATGGGTGTTAAGGAGGGTACTTTTTGTGATGAGCACTGGGTGTTTCATGTAAGTGATAGATCACTAAATTCTACTCCTGAAACCAGTATTGCATTATATATTAACAAGCTAAAATATAAACAAAAAAGTTGAAACTTAAAAAAAAAAGGAATGAAAGAGGTAAGAGGAAGCATCACTCTAAATCTTGCAGAAGTAAAAGGAGCATAGAGGAATATTAAGAAAAACTATATACTAACAAATATAACTTAAATGAAAATTTATAGAAGATAACTTAGATGAAATAAACAAATTTCTACAAAGACACAATCAAAATTCAAGGAAGAACAAAAATCTGAAAGTTTGAATAATAGAGATAATGAATTAAAATTTTAAAAATTCTCACATAAAAAGGCCTCAGCTCAAGTGGCTTCACCGATTAATTCTATGAAATATTTATATAGAATTAATAACAATACCTCGAAATTCTTTCAAAAATATAAGATGAGGGAACACTTCTCAATTCATTCTACAAGAACAATATTACTCTGATGTCAAAACCAAAGACATCAAAAAGAAAGTAAACTACAAATTAACATCCTTTATGAATATAAATGCAAACATGCTCAACTAAATACTAGAAAATGAAACCAGCAATATATAAAAAGGCTTACAAATTATGATCAAGTGGAATTTATCTCAGAAATTGAAGGTTGGACTAAAGTGTGAAAATCAATTAACATAATACACCATATTAAAAGGACAAATGACTAAAAAATACATGATCTCAATAGACACAAAAAAAATCATTGACATAATCCAAGGAACCCCCAATTGATGGGATTAGGGCCTTTATAAAAAGCAGAAGAGACCAGAGACCACTCTTTTTTCACCAATGTGGACACAGCAAGATGACACCACCTGCCAACCAAGAAGAGAGCCCTCACCTGACCTCAACCCTTTTGGCACTCCAATTTCAGACCTCTCATTTTCCAGATCTTTGAGAAATAAAGGCCTGCTAAGTTACTTGGTCTGTGATATTTTCTTATAGCAGCCCGAACTGAAGAAGCTAACCTCAACAATAAAAAGATAAATACCCCAATTAAAAAATGAGCAAGGACTTTGAGTAGATATTATCCCAGGTAGATGTACAAATGGCTAATAAGCCTATTAAAAAAACTCAAATAATTAGCCATCAAGAAAATGGAAATAAAAAAGACAACATGATAACGCTTCACACCCATTAGGATGGCTATAATCTATGTAGAATTTAAGAAACAAAACAAATGAGCAATGGGAAAAAAGAGACACACACATACAAATCAAGAAACAGACTCTTAACTATAGAGAACAAATTGGTGGTTACCAGAGGGAGATGGGGAAGATGGTTTAAAAAGGTGATGGGGATTAGGGGTATACTTGTGATGAGCACCAGGTGTAGTATGGGTGTTGAATCACTATACTGTACACCTGAAACTAATATTACACTGTTTGTTAACTAACTGGAATTTAAATAAACACTAAAAAGAAAGACAAAAAAAAGTATTGGCAGGGATGTGCATAAATTCAACCACGATACATTGTTGGTGAGAATGCAAATTGGTATAGACACTTTTTCAAAGAGTTTGGCAGTTTCTTAAAAACTTGAAAATACTTATCAAATGACTCGGTAATGTACTTTTAGGTATAACAGAAATGTAAATTTATATGTACACAAAAATTGTATGTAAATGTTCATAGTAGTAGTATTCATAATAGTACCCAAATGAAAACAACCCAAATGTCCATCAATCGGTGAATGGATAAAAACGATTTGTCTATATAATGGAATGTTATCCAGCAATAAAAAAGTAACAAATATCTAATATATGTTACAATGAACCCTGAACACAATGTGGTAAAATGAAAGAGTCTAGTCATAAAATAGTATATATTATATGATTATGTTTATTTTAAATGTCTGGAATAGGCAAATAAAATCCATAGTGATAGAAAGCATACTAGAGGTTGCTGGAATAGGAGAGGAGGTGTCAATGGGAAATGACTACTATCAGACAGAACTTACCTTATTTTTAAGGTTTTACTTATTTATTTGTCAGAGAGAGAGGGAGAGTGAGAGAGTGAGCAAAAGCAGTGGGAGTGGCAGGCAAAGGGAGAAGCAGGCTCCTGCTCAGCCAGGAGCCTGATGTCGGATTCAATCCCACGACCCTGGGATCATGATCTGAGCTGAAGGCAGAGGCTTAACTGACTGAGCCACCAAGGCATCCTTAAGGAAATATTTAAAACTAGATAGTAGTGATGATTTAAAATTCTGTGACTATACCATAATCTATTACCTTCTGTACTTTAAGTGGGTGGACTTTATGGCATATAAATTATATATCTCTTTTTATGAGTTATTTATTTATTATAGAGAGAAAGCATGAACAAGGGAAGGGACAAAAGGAGAGGGAGAGAATCCTCAAGTAGACTCCCTGCTACATGTGGAGCCCAAAGCAGGGCTCAATCCGAGGGCCCTGATATCATGACCTGATCAGAAATCAGAGTCAGACATTGAACTGAGTGAGCCACCAGACACCCCAACATATAAATTATATCTCAATAACTCTTAAAAATCAATTTAATTCACCATATTAAAAGACTATAAAAGGAAAACTATTTGATTATCTCAATAGATGTTTAAAAATAATGTCACAAAACTTATTAATAATAAATTGTTTGGTAAGTGAAATGAACACACATTTATGATAAAATATTTTTGTGGTTAAAACTCAAGGAATATAAAGAAAGTTCCCTAACCCTATAAAGGGTATCTACAAATACTTAAAGCTAAAATGATACTTAATGATTAAATATAGAATGCTCTTCCCCTGGGGCACCTTGGTGGTTCAGCTGGTTAAGCAGCCAATTCTTGGTGTCATTTCAGGTTATGATCTTAGGGTCCTAAAGAATTAATAATAGAGCCCGACATCAGGCTCTGTGTTCAGCGGGGAGTCTTATTTGAGGATTCCCTTTCCCTCTGCCCATCTCTTGATTCTCTCTCTCTGTCTCTCAAATAAATAATCTTTAAAAAAGGAAGCTTTTCCCCATAATAGGAAATAAGTCAAGGATTTCCACTCTCACCACTTCTGTTAAACATTGTTCTGGAGGGCCTAACAAGTATAATAAAGCAAAGAAAAACAAAAGGCTTTAGTGATTCAATATGTGAAAACATAGCACTGTCTTTATTCATAGGTGATATCACCAAACAAATTAGAAGGATCACAGAAAAGTTATAAGAACTGGTAAGTAACTTTAGGTGCACAGGATACAAACAGGAATCAAAGGTCAATATACAAACCTTGATTGCATTTCCTTTTTTATTTAAATTCAATTTAATGAACATATACTGTATTATTAGTTTCAGAGGTAAAATTCAGTCATTCATCATTGCTTACAACACGCGGTGCTCATTACTTCAAACAAACTGAGGGTTTTAGAGGGGAAGAGGATGAGTGGATGGTTGAGCCTGGTGGTGAGTATTAAGGAGGGCATGTATTGCATGGAGCACTGGGTGTTGTATGTAAATAATAAATCTTGGAACACTGCAACAAAAACTAATCATGTATTTTATGGTGACTAAAATAACACATTAAAAAATTGCCCTCCTTAATGCCCATCACCCAGTTACCCCATCCCCCCACCTGCCTCCCTTCCATAAACCCCCAGTTTGTTCCCTATGGTTAAAAGTCTCTTATGGTTTCCCTCCCTCTCTTGTTTTCCTCTGGTTTTATTTTTTCTTCCCTTCCCTTAATGCTTATCTGTTTGGTTTCTTAAATTCCATATACAAGTGAAAAAATATGATATTTTTCTTTCTCTGACTGACTTACTTCACTTAGCATAGTACCCTCTAGTTCCACCCACATCATTGCAAATGGCAGAATTTCAATTTTTTGATGGCTGAGTAATATTCCTCTGTGTGTGTGTGTGTGTGTGTGTGTGTGTGTGTGTGTGTGTGTGGAAAGAGAGAGAGAGAGAGAGTTGATATGCTCCTTACAAGACACTAATTGTATTTCTATGTGCTAGCAATGAACAACTGGAAAATACAATTTAAAATACATCACCACTTACAGTACACTCCCAAATGAAATACTTGGGGGAGAATTTAGCAAAACATGTAGAAAAACACACAGAAACTACAAAACATTGTCAAGATTTTTTTAAAAGCAATAATAAATGGAGAGATATCTCATATTAATGTCTCAGAACACTCAATGTTATTAAGATACCTATTCTTCCCGAATTGATATATAGTTTCCCACACAATCTCTACAAACTCAGTCAAAATCCCAGGAGTTTTTTTTTCTTTATTTTAAGAAAAAGAAATTGTAACCTAATTCTATTTTTCATTCAAATATAATTAACACATATTGCTATATTAGATTCAGATGTACAGTATAGTGATTCTATAATTGTATACATCCACAGTGCTCATCATGATAAGTGTACTTTTAGTCCCCTTAACTTATTTCAACCTTCCCTCCACTCACCTCCCTTCTGGTAACCACCAGTTTGTTCTCTATATTTAAAAGTGTGGCTTTTTGTTTGTCTCTTCTTTTTTTTCTTTCTCAATTTTTTCCCCTAAATTCCACATATGAGTAAAATGTTATGGTATTTGTCCTTCTTTGACTTATTTCACTTAGTAGTATACCTTCTAGATCCATTCATGTTGTTGTAAATGGCAAGATTCTATTAATTTTTGTGTCTATATATACATTTATTTTCCTATTCATCTATGGTTGGACACTGGATTGTAAATTATAAAATTTATTTTTTTATATTCTATTTATTTATTTGACAGAGATCACAAGTAGACAAAGCGGCAGGCAGAGAAAGAGAAGCAGGCTTCCCACCGAGCAGAGAGCCCAACACAGGGCTCGATCCCGGGACCCTGAGATCATGACCTGAGCCGAAGGCAGAGGCTTAACCCACTTAGCCACCCAAGCGTCCCATAAATTCTAAAATTTATATGAAAATGCAAGACTAGAACTAAACAAAAGAAAAGAACATGATGACAAAGACAATGATAATGACGATGATGATAATGATGATGACAACGGAGGAGGAGGAAGAAAAAAAGAAGGATGAGAAGGAAGAAGGGGAAGAGAAAGAGGACAGGAAGAGGAAGAAGAAGAAAAGGAGAGGAGGATAGGGAAGAGGAGGAAGAAGTCATCTTTTTCTAACTTATTTCACTTAGTATAATACCTACTAGTTTCATCTCTGTTGTTTCAAATGACACAATGCTATAATTTTTATGGTTGTGTTGTATTCCATTATATATATAAACCATATCTACCTTATCCATTTGCCTATTTATGGATACTTCTGTTGTTTCCATATCTTGGCTATTGTAAATAAAGTTGCAATAAACATAGGGGTCATTGGGGTGCATATATATTTTTTAAATTAATGTTCTTATTTTCTTTGGGTAAACACACAGTAATGAAATCATTGGATTATATGGTATTTATATTTTTAATTTTTTAAAATATGTTATTTGTGTATTTATTTATTTTACACAGAGATAAACAGTGAGAGAGGGAATACAAGCAGGAGAAGTGGGAGAGGGAGAAGCAGGCTTCCCGCTGGTCTGAAGCCTGATGTGAGCCTGATGTCAGGCTCAATCTCAGGACTCTGGGATCATGACCTGAGCCAAAGGCAGATGCTTAATGACCCAGCTACCTAGGCACCCTGGTATTTTTAATTTGGGGCGAATGTCCAAACTGTTTTCCACAGTGGTTGTACCCAATTTTACTCCTATTAACAGTACATGAGAATTCCTTTTTTCTCCACATCCTTGCCTTGCTTTTTCTCATCTTTTTAATTTTAGCCATTCTAAAAAGTGAAAGTTGATATCTACTTGTGGTTTCGATTTGCATTCCCTTGATGATTAGTGATGTTGAGCATCTTTCTATGTGTCTGTTGACCATCTTTGTTTTTTCTTTTGAAAAATATTCAGGCTCACTGTTCATTTTTTAATTTTTTTTTGATGTTGAGTTGTAAAAGTTCTTTATAGATTTTAGATGTTGAGTTGTAAAAGTTCTTTATAGATTTTAGATGTATCATTTATAAATATATTTTCCCATTCAGTAAGTTGTCCTTTTGCTTTGTTGATGGGTTCCTTTGTTGTGCCAGAGCCTTTTGTTTTTTATTTAATTTTTTTTTTAGAATTGTTCTTAAATACTTAACTATAGACATTATAGAATGGGTATCACGTTTATTCACAAAAGTAATATGGTGCTGAATGTAGCTTGTGAGTAACTTTTTCCTTAAGTTTTTAAATTTTAATTACAGTACTAGGTTCAGGTATACAATATAGTGATTCTTTTTTTATTTTATTTTTTCCAGTATTCCAAAATTCATTGTTATGCACCATACCCAGTGTTGCATGCAATACATGCCCTCCTTAATACCAACCACAAGGCTCACCCAAGTCCCTACACCCCTCCCCTACAAAACCCTCAGTTTGTTTCTGAGTCCACAGTCTTTCATGGTTAGTTTCCCCCTCTGATTTTCCCCAATTCATTTTTTAAGGTAGTCCCAATAGTTTATTTTTGCTTTTGTTTCCCTTGCTTTAGAAAATACATCTAGAAAAATGTTCTTATGGATAATATCAGAGAAATTACTGCCTGTGTTCTCATCTATGATTTTTATGGTTTCAGGTCTCACACTTAGGTATACAATCCATTTTGAGTTTATTTTTATGTATGGTAGCTGAAAGACATTGAAAAAATGTCTGGTTTCATTCTTTACATGTAGCTGTCCAGTTTTTCAAGCAGCATTTATTAAAGAGACTGTATTTTCCCCATTGTATATTCTTGCCTCCTTTGTCATAGATTAATGAACCATATAAAGTGTTTATTTCTGGACTGTATTCTGTTCCATTGATCTTTTTTGTCTATTTGTGTGCTAGCGTTATACTGTTTTGATTACTACAAATTTATATCTTCAAATCTGGTTGTGGTGCCTCCATTTTTGCTCTTCTTTTTTAAAATATTTTATTTATTTGGAAGAGAGAGAGTGAGAGAGAACACAAGCTAGGGGAGAGGGAGAAACAGGCTCCCTGTTGAGCAGGAAGCCCAATGTGGAGCTCAATTCCAGGGTCCCAAGTTCATGAGCTCAGCTAAAGTCAGACACTTAACTGACTGAGTCACTCAGGTACCCCCATTTTTGCTCTTCTTTCTCAATGTTGTTTTACCTATTTGAGGTTATTTTGTGGGCCCATGCAAATTTTAGGATTATTTGTTCTAATTCTGTGAAAAATGTTTTTCATATTTTGATAGGGATTGTATTGAATCTGCAGATTTCTTTGAACAGTATGGACACTTTAACACTATTAATTCTTGTAATTCATGAGCATGGAATATCTTTACATTTGTTTCTGTTATCTTCAATTTCTTTCATCAATATTTTCTAGTTTTCAGAGTATAAGTCTTTCACCTCTTTGCTTAAGTTTATTCCAAGATATTTTATTTTTTGGTCCAATTCTAAAGGAGCTGTTTTCTTAGTTTCTCTTTATTAGAGTATAGAAATAGAACCAATTTCTGGGTATTAATTTTGTATCCTGCCAATTTGCTGAATTCATTTATTACTCTTAGTAATTTTTTATTGTAGTCTTTAGGTTTTTTAATGTATATTATTGTATTATCTGAGCATAGCAACACTTTAACTGCTTCCCTATCAATTTGGATGACTTTATTTTCTTTTTCTTGTCTGATTGCTGCCACTAGGACTTTTGCTATTTTACTATGGAATAAAAGTGGCAAGAGTGGGAGACTGGTAATACTGTTAAGAAAAAATGGGTAACAATAGTTACATCATGATACTGAAATTATGTATATTGTATAATTGCTGTAAAACATAAATGCTATTAAAATAATTTGGCAATATCATAAAGAGAGGACATGCTTAACGTCTAATGAGATAATGTCAAAAAGATACAGGAGTAGGCTTTCAGGAGTTGTTACTGGTCAAGTTTCAGACAGTTTAATCAAAAAAGAATGTCTCTGGTTGTATTATAACACTTCAAAATTAAAATAAAAATATACCCATGCCTTCATTGCAATACTCTTCAAATACTTTCATTGTGGGGGAAGGTGGAAGAAGATTAAATTTAGAAAATTTCTGTATATCGTGGCACAATACTCTTCTTTATGAAAGAATAACCACTAATAAATAACGAAAGAATGATAACAAAACACCATTCTGTCTCCTTCACTGTATGACTGATTCAGTCATTTGGTATCATCAGTCAATACTAACATTATTGAGCAAAACATTGTTAACAAACAAGATATTCACATGTCCATAAATTGTTGCTAATTACCTAGTAATTAAAAAGAAGGAATTGTAGAAATCTGATAGAGATTTGATGGCCACCATTTTGATCAAGTGATCACATTAGCATCACCAGTAGAAGGATAACTTGATGTTATAATCCTCTGAATGTAATGCCATGAAAAGTCCAAAACTATACCAATGATGAATTCTTGCCAAACATGTTTAACCTGAGTCATAATCATAAAGAAACATTTAGAATGTATGACATTCTACAAACCAAATAGATCATCTGAGCTCTTCAAATAAGAAGAGATCATTATAAAGGGGTCATTAGGGGAACTCTTCTAGGTTAAAAAAAATCTAGAGAAACAACAAACATGCATTTATGAACACTGTTTGGATCAAGGATGGAAAAAAATTATATTTGGGGGACAATTCGGGAAATTTCAATGTGGACTATGTATTAGATGATATTATTGAATTAATGATAATTTCCTTCGGGATGATGATGTGATAGGGATATTCAGTACCTTTCCAATTATCTGTACATTTCAAAATTTTTAGAATAAAATAGCAGAAGAAAATCATTTGGTATTTTAAGCTAAAAACTTGAAGCTCTTTTGTTGCTCTGAGTATATCTTAATATCCCTATAACTTGCATAGAATAGGGCTTGTAGCTTAAATGTAACTCTTACAGGTAGGAAAATAACCACCTTACAAGAATAAATATCAGGGTTCTCTCTAAGATGCTACGTAAGAGAGCAGGAAGATGGGAGAGGAGTTTTTTTTTTTTTTAAGATTTTATTCATTTATTAGTTAGAGAGAGAGAGAGAGAGCGCACGAGCACAGGCAGACAGAGAGGCAGGCAGAGGCAGAGGGAGAAGCAGGCTCCCTGCGGAGCAAGGAGCCCGATGTGGGACTTGATCCCAGGACGCTGGGATCATGACCTGAGCCAAAGGCAGCTGCTTAACCAACTGAGCCACCCAGGCGTCCCGGGAGAGGAGTTTTAACATGGGTAAATATAAGGTAGCACAATAAAAGTTTTGAAATTACATCTATACCATGATGGATTTGAAATAAGTAAAATTTACTCATCCTCCCTCGTAATTGGAAAAAATAAATAAATAACAGCACATGACCTCCTTACCCATCATCAACTTGCTCTTATGTAAAATCAAGAGTCAGATACGTTGAGAATACAATGTTAAGCCTAAGAATTCTAAATCTCAGATTCTAAGAAAACATCCAAGCATCTATTGAGCTATTTTCCAGTACCTGTTCCATTACTTTTACAGATCAAGGAATTGAGGACCATAAATATGACTTGCTCGAGATTACTGTGCAGCTCATTAGTAGTGCTTAGCCTTAATGCCACTGCTAACTCAGTTCCATGTGTTTTCAGGATTAAAAGACAGACACTGAGAGGGAGTAAAAAATCAAAGACCATTATCATGAAAGACTCGAAGAAGGGGAAAATAGCTTTGATCACAAAATGCAGAATAAGGGAACTTGGCTTGGGCTGCATGAGTCTCTCAACTGAAAAACACTACTCCTTTCAAGGTGGCCAGCTCTAGAGAACTTTATCTTCTTCCAGATTCTAGCAACTTCTCCTCCTTTAACCCTTCCTTAGGGGTTATAACAGCTCAAGGGCTACTAATTTGGCATACTGCCTTAATCCTTTGTTGTTCCTCTACATCTATCCCTTTGTAAATAGCATCTCTTTGCAAAAATAAAACCAAAAACAAACAAAACAAAACAAAAACCTGGGCTTAAATAATTCTATGTTGAGTGTGCTGTGTGCTCAGTTAGGATTCCAACTAATTCACTGTTTCCAACAGGTTGCATTCAAAGGTCATGTGGGGCTTAAAGCCATACAGTAATAGATAAATGGACAAATGGTTTGGAGCTCAGGATAGAGGACAAAATGAGAGTTAGATGTTTGGTATTCATTGGCTATAGGAGGAATTAGAAACTGTGGCAGTAGAGATAATTGACCAGTAAGAGTGTAGAGTGAAAGGAGGACTTAAGACATCAAAAGCCTGCAAAGAGGGAACACTGTCACCTCCTGGAAAGCCAAATTATTGAACAGATGAGAAGCTTTCTTTTTTTTTTAATTTATTTATTTGACAGACAGAAATCACAAGTAGGCAGAGAGGCAGGCAGAGAGAGAGGAAGGGAAGCAGGCCTCCCACTGAGCAGAAAGCCCGACATGGGGCTCGATCCCAGGACCCTGGGATCATGACCCGAGATGAAGGCAGAGGCTTAACCCACTGAGCCACCCAGGTGCCCCAATGAGAAGCCTTCTTAATAAGCAAGGAACCAGACAAAAAGGAGAGGGGTAAATTGAAGGGAGTTTATTCAGAGCATTTCTACCTCTTAGAAACACTTTTTCTAGTAACTTGAGTTTGAAGGCTCTTCAGATTCTGATGGTTATTTAAACTTTCCTGAATAGACACCACCAACTAGGATCTTTCTGATACTTTGTATTTCTGTGTCCATAATGATCCCCCCTCTTCCTGATTCATAGATTCTCCCTTTACATGTTACACAAGCAATTAAGCTATAACTTATTCTTTTTTATTTAGGCAGATGTCTTCTCTTGACATTGTATATCAATTTTATTCACAAACTTTTGAAATATGGGATTGTCTTATTGATGTTTATAGAATAAAAAATGTACCACTGCAGTGCTCTCTGCAAAACCAATTTCATTAGTGGGACCTCAGTTTTCATTCTTGCTGTTTTGGAAAAACTATTCTAGCCCATAATAATTTAAGAAGATGAAACATGGAGTCATAAAAGACCCTTGGCTTAGTAATCAAGAAATCTGGGTACTAGATCTGGAAGTGAACTAAATCTCAGTGTGACTTAAAGCCTTATCTTTTTCATCTATAACATGAGAAAAGTGGGTTAGATCAATATGTTTCCTTGGGGACCTGGGGAACTACTTCAGAAGGCACTCCAGGAAACAAAAGGAGACTAATAAAGAGGGCTCTGGGTTCATATTCCCTACTCATCCAAAGCAGTTCTGCATTTTCTCTTATGGACATTTGAGGAAATGACTTCATCAACCAATCAACCAACCAACTGACCAGCACTACCAGCAACAACAAAATCCCAAAGAGACTAAATTATCCTGAGATCCCTGGTACTGTTAGTCTAAAAGTCAACAGATAAGGGCATAGAGAGGAGTGTCCTACCTGAAGAGGACTTCTTTGAGATCCTTCTTCATTCTCAGGCATGGTCATTATGCAGGCAAATAAAGATCATAGTGACTGATCTCTGCCTTCTACTTCTGGCACTGCCTTAGTCTGTTTTAATTCTGACCTCTAGCTTTGTGCTGGCAGAAAGGGAAATCCTAACTATTATCATGATATTTTTTTCTCATTCCCACTGTGCAGTATTCAGGACTATGTGGGAGGGGTTACTATTTAGGTAAGATGGGCCAGTCTCCAAAACTAGAAAGTAAACAGACTTCAAATATTTATCTCACCAAATTGTGCTCTCTAATATCTCTCCTTCCATCTTTATTTATTCTTCTGTTAATTTTGTGGTTAGAACAAGTCTAAATATCAGGATGCCTGGGTGGCTCAGGTCATGATCCCAGGGTCCTGGGATCGAGTCCCACATGGGGCTCCTTGTTCAGCAGGGAGCCTGCTTCTCCCTCAGCCTCTGCCTGCCACTCTGTCTGCCTGTGCTCGCTCCCGCTCTCTCTGACAAATAAATAAATAAAATCTCAAAAAAAAAAAAAAAGAACAAGTCTAAATATAAATTAGATCGCCCCCAGCTGGCCATTGTCCCCAGCCAGATCCTGAAGTACAGGGAATTGTGTTGTTGTCATCATTTGCTTTACATCTGGTATCTCAGAAGAGGATAGGGAAAGGGCAAGCCTTGGGCTATGCTTCCTACCAGGAATCTTGATGCTGGGCTGGGTAGAGACTGAGTCAAAGAACATAATGAAATTAGAATCTTCTCTTTGTTTTAGCAAGGAAAGTGGTGCAAAAAAGATAAACTTCCACAGGAGACATGAATTCTTTGACAGGAATATGGCTTCCAAGGGTGAGAAACTGAAGAAGAACCCTCAGAAAATAGACTCTGACTGATTCCATTGGAGCTATAGAAAGGAGAAAGGAACTTTGCACTCAGACTGCTGAAAGCAGATAGGAAAAGAAGCAGTAAACATGATGTCAGAGGATGCAAGGAGTCATTCCTCTATCAGGCTGCTGCCCCTTTTTACTACTGATCCCTATTTCCATTTATTCATTTCTGAGGAGCTAATGGAGAAAAGAGTAGGGCTCAAGAGTAGAATCCCCTTGGGCACTATAATATCAAATTTCAAGTTTTTTTCCAGAGACCGAGTCTTATAGACATGGTGTAAAGGATTCAAGTTCAGGATGCCTGGGTGGCTTAGGTGATTAAGCATCAGCCTTTGGCTCAGGTCATGATCTCAGGGTTCCAGGATCAATCCCTGCATTGGACTCCCTGCTCAGCAGGGAATCTGCTTCTCCCCCTGCCCCTTCCCCGTTCCTCCTCTCTTTTGCTCATGTAAATACATAAAATCTTTAAAAAAAGAATTCAAGGGGCGCCTGGGTGGCTCAGTGGGTTAAAGCCTCTGTCTTCAGCTCAGGTCATGATCCGGGGGTCCTGGGATTGAGACCCGCATCAGGTTCTCTGCTCAGCAGGGAGCCTGCTTCCCTTCCCCTCTCTCTCTCTGCCTGCCTTTCTGCCATAAAATATTTAAAAAAGAATTCAAGGGGTGCCTGGGTGGCTCAGTGCGTTAAAGCCTCTGCCTTCAGCTCGGGTCATGATCCGGGGGTCCTGGGATTGAACCCCACATCGGTTCTCTCCTCAGCGGGGAGCCTGCTTCCCTTCCCCTCTCTCTCCCTCTGCCTGCCTTTCTGCCTACTTGTGATCTTTATCTGTCAAATAAATAAAATCTTTAAAAAAAGAATTCAAGTTCATTTTATTTTTTTTTTTTAGATTTTATTTATTTATTAGTTAGAGAGAGAGAGAGAGCACAGGCAGACAGAGAGGCAGGCAGAGGCAGAGGGGGAAGCAGGCTCCCTGCCGAGCAAGGAGCCTGATGTGGGACTGGATCCCAGGATGCTGGGATCATGACCTGAGCCGAAGGCAGCTGCTTAACCAACTGAGCCATCCAGGCGTCCCTCAAGTTCATTTTCAATAAACATTGAACTGAATGCCATTTCAATAAACATTGAACTGAATGCCTACTAAATGACAGACCATGTGTTAAGCCAAGATGTTCATAGCTTAAAGGGAAAAAGAGTAAACAGAATTTCAACACAAAGCAGTAAGTGGAGTTATGGGGGCCAGGACAGTATGCTACAGAAACATAGAGGTCACGTGATTGAAAGACATATAGGTTCATAAAACATCAGAGTTGGAAAGTAACAGAATATTCAGTCCCCTTCTATGTACAGATGGAAAAAGTGAGACCCATAATACTGAAGGAATTTGTCCAAGATCATTGAACCAGCCAGTGACAGAGCTTGACTTCTGATTTAGAGAATCAGACTCAGTTAACCTTGGGCCATTGTGTACAGACAATGACTTTTTTACTTCATTCAAGATGAGTCCTTTGGCCTATAAATTGTTCCATAATGCTAGCTTGGGAAAACATCTGAGAGAAGTTAGTGGAGGTTTTCTGCAGCATATAAAAATACCTGTTGGCCTTTTGGAAATCTGCCATTACCTAAGGATGCAGGAATAAGAGTCCCCAGACCTATTACCCAGAAACACTGCAATTCTGGGTGGAAAGTAGAACTCTTGCAATTCTGGGTGGAAAGTAGAACTCTTGGTTTTCCTTCTCTTTCTAACACTTCAAAAATTGTAGTTTCTACTGATATTTACCCCAAAGATACAAATGTAGTAAAAAAGAAGGGCCATATCTATCCCAATGTTCATAGCAGCAATGTCCACAATAGCCAAACTGTGGAAAGAGTTGAGATGCCCTTCAATAGATGAATGGCTAAAGAAGATGTGGTCCATATATACAACAGAATATTTATTACTCAGCCATCAGAAAGGATGAATACTCAACTTTTGTATCAACATGGATGGGACTGGAGGAGATTATGCTGAGTGAAATAAGTGAAGCAAAGAAAGTCAATTATCATATGGTTTCATTTACTTATGGAACATAAGGAATAACATGGAGTATATTAGGAGAAGGAGAAGGAAATGAAAAGTGAATTAGGGGAAATCAGAGACAGAGAGATGAGCCATGAGAGACTGTGGACTTTGAGAAACAAGCTGAGGGTTTTAGAGGGGAGAGGGGGGATGGGTGAGCATGGTGGTGGGTATTAAGGAGGGCATGTATTGCATGGAGCCCTGGGTGTGGTACATAAACAATGAATGTTGGAACACAAAAAAATAAATAAAATAAAATAGGAATGGACTAAAAAATGTAGTTTCTAATAGACTTTCAGGTAAAAAAAAAAACAGGGTAGACAATATTCTCTAATCCAGTTCCACTTAAGGTTTGCTATACCTGTCAGATGGCCTTTCAACCCCTGCTTGTACTTCTCCAGCAATGGGGAGCACAGTTTCCTCAGATATAGACTGTTCCATCTCAAGACAAATCTGTTAGGAAGCACTCTTATGCCAAATAGACAGACATCCACTTCTCTGATGTTTCTGCCCTTTGAGAATATTCTCATTAGGTTTATATTCTCTGTCTTTCAGAGATGTATAGGCCACTATTATGTCATTTTGAGTTTTCTCTTTTCCAGGTTCAATATCCCCATGTTCTTCAATTGTGCTCAAGAAACTGTGATTGTAACCCTCTCCCAGATTATGATAATCTGGACCCATTCTTACTTAGGCTTAAGGAGGGAGGCATACACTTTCATATATTGTTGATGAGACTGTTAATTGGCAGAGATTTGGAATAGTTATTTGGTAAAATCTATAAACATTTGAAATATGCATACTCAATGAGCCAGGAAACTTACTTCTAAGAAGCCATTCTATAGAAAGAACAATATCTATATCTATAACTATATCTATATCTATAATCTATTTTAGAAATTTGATATAAACATAAGGTAAAATAAAATGCTGCCACTGATTGAAATAGATATATATATAATAATATGGAACGATGTCCAAGGTATATTAATTAAAAATAAAAGTTGCAAGTCAATATACACATATATGATGCATATATATATATATGTATATATATATATACATACATATATATATATATATATATATATATGGCTTGTAACACATAGCTGGCTTTGGGCCTTGTGGTCAGACTGGTTGGGTTTGAATATAAGCATTTCAACTTAGTAGCATGTGACCTTGGAATTCTCACAGACTTAATGTCTCTATACTTCAGTTTCCTCCTCTATAAAATGGGGATACACAAACTGCCCATTTCATGAAGTTGTTCTGAAGATTAAATGATTTAATGCATATAAATTATAAAAGTGTAATTGTCATGTAATAAAAGTTTAATTAATAGAAGCAACAAGGAGAGAAGATGGTGGAAGAGTCTTGTCCCTTGAAATCAGCTAAATATTTATCAAATCATTCTGGACACCTATGAATTCAACCTGAGATCTAAGGGGGAAAATGATGTAAGTCTACAAATAGAAAATCAACTACTTTTTGCAAGTTAGGAGGTGCTGAGCAGTGAACCTGAGGGGATATACTGGAAGATAAATCATAGGAGGAGGGAGCTGCCAGAAGCTGGCTGTTTGAAAATGATATAACAGTAAAGTACAAAATCAAAACTTTCAAAAGTCTGATCCTCTAAGGGGCATAACTGCCTGAAAGTTGCTCAGTTGGTGAAGTGGGCTAGAATCCTAGGTGGGACAGTGTGGTCTTAGGATCCCCAGGGTCACAGAAAGCCTGGGTGTGCCTGAGTGCAACAGACTTCCTAAGCATTGGAGAGGGAAATCCAGCCACAGGTAGCAAGCCCTGGAGTGGCCTCTCAGCTAGGTGTTGCCATAAACCTCAAACTGCAGTACAATTGGGCAACTGCACCCTGAGAAGGGTTCCAGAAAGCAGCAAAGTCATGATAATTCCCCCTACACTTCCCTGGGAGTATTGGTGATGGTGTGCATCATGGGAGTCTGTGGAGTTTGTTGCACACAAAGATGCTTAATTGCTTTTCCCTGAGGGTGCACTGAAGAGTGTCCATGATCGTTCAGCCCCAGGAGTGAAGGTTGGGGTTCTGCCATTTTTATTTTCTTTCTTTCTTGCTTTCTTGCTTGCTTCCTTCCTTCTTTCTTTCTTTTTTTCATCCTCTAAAGCAGTACAACAAGCCTTCAGGGAACAAAAGCCACATAGAACAACCTGAAGCAGCTTAAACTGAGCCCAGCTGCCTGCTAAGAGGCAGTATAATTCTGCCTCTGAGACAGACACCTGAGAATCAATCCAACACAACCTTCTCCCAGAAGACCAGCAAGAACATCAGACCAAAACCAAGTCTACAAAATGAAAAACTCATATGCTAAGGGAAAACAGTATATAGAATTCGAGATTTTTTTTTCCTCATGATTCTTTAGTCTTTTGGTTTAAAAATTTTCTTTTTTTTCATTTTTTTCCTTTCAAATAGCTCCTCACTTTATCAACTCTCTTTTAAGACTTTTTAAAAATTTTTCATTTTATTCATATTTAAGACACACTCTTCACTTTTTGCTCCCTTTCACTGTATTCAATTTTATTTTTGTATATATATAAAACTTTTTCTTCCCATACCATTCTGGGACCGAGTGTCTTCTAACAAACAGACCAAAATACACCCAGGACAAAGTGTATCAACCTGATTGTCTACCAGTTTGATTATAGTCTCTATTTTTTCCTTTTTTTCCCTCTTTTTTTGGTTTCAGTGTATCTTTCGCTGGGGTCATGGTTAATATTTTTATTTTTTAATATTTTATTTCTTTTTTGTACTCTTGTTAATCTGTTCCTTTCTGAACAAAATGACCAGAAAGAGAAATTCCTAGAAAAAGGGTGAAGAGAGAGAAATCACTGCCAGAGACTTAATAAATATAGATATTGGTAAAATGTCAGAGCTAAATTCAGAACAATGATTATAAAGATACCAGCTGAGCTTGAAAAAAGTATAAAGGACACTAGAGAATCCCTTTCTGGAGAACTAATAGAACTAAGATCTAAAAGGTTGAAATCAAAGAGGTATTGCTGAGATGCAACCAACAGTGGAGGCTCTTACTGCTACAATAAATGTGGCAGCAGAGAAAATAAGTGACATAGAAGATAAAATTATGGAGAATAAAGAAACTGAGCAAAAGAGTGATAAACAATTATTGGACCATGAGGGGAGAATTCAAGAGATCAGTGATAAAATAAAGTGAAACAATATTAGAGTTATTGGGATTTCAGAGAAAGAAGAAAGAGACAGAGAGGTGCAGCTGGTACATTTGAGCAAATTATCGCTGGGAACCTCCCTAAACTGAGGAAGGAAATAGGCATTCAAGTCCAGGAGGCACAGAGAACTCCCCTCAAAATCAATAAAAATGGATCAGCATCCCAACATATAATAGTGAAGCTTACAAATTTCAGAGATAAAGAGACAATCTTGAAAGCAATTTGAGACAAGAAGTCTCTAACCTACAGGGGTAGAAACATTAGACTGACAGCTGTCCCATCCATAGAGAACTGGCAAGCAAGAAAAGGCAGACATGATATATTCAGGGTAGTAAATGAGGAAAAAAATGCAGCCAAGTATACTTTATTAAGCAAGGCTTTCATTCAGAATGGAAGGAAAGATAAAGAGCTTCCAGGACAAGCAGAAACTTAAAAGAATCTGTGATCACTAAACTAGGCCTGCAAGAAATATTAAAGGGTATCCTGTATGTGAAGAGACCCAAAAGTAACATAGACCAAAAAAAGAATAGAGACAATACACAAAAACAGTGATTTTAGAGGTAATACAATGACAATATATTGATATCTTTCAGTAGTTACTCTGAATGTAAATGGGCTAAAAACTCTAACCAAATGACACAGGGATTATATAGAAAAAGCAGGATCCATCCATACACTGTCTACAAGAGACTCATTTTAGACCCAAGACAGCTCCAGATTGAAGGGGAGGGAGTGGAGAATCATTTATCATGCTAATTGACATCAAAAGAAAGCTGGGGTAACAGTCCTCATATCAGGCAAATTAGATTTTTAAACCAAAGACGGTAGAAAGGGAAATAGAGGGACACTGAATTATACTTAAAGTGTCTGTCTAACAAGGACATTTACCAATTATAAATATTTATGCTTCTAACTTGCAAACAGACAGTTACATAAAACAATTAATAATAAAATTAAAGAAACATGTTGATAATAATAAATAGACAGTAGGGGACTTCAACACCCCACAATGGACAGATAATCTAAGCAGAAGACCAACAAGGAAACAAGGGTTTTGAATGACACACTGGACCAGATGGACTTCACAGATTATATATATATATATATATATATATATATATATATATATATATATGGAGAGAGAGAGAGAGAGAGAGAGAGAGAATTCCATCCTAAAACAACAGAATATACATTCTTCTCAAGTGCACCTGGAATATTCTCCAGAATAGCTCACATACTGTGTCACAAATCAGGTCTCAACTGGTAACAAAAGACTGGGATTATTTTCTGTGTATTTTCAGACCACAGTGCTTTGAAACTTGAACTCAATCACAAAAGGAAATTTGGAAGGGACTCAAATTCTTGGAAGTTAAAGAGCATCTTACTGTAGAATGAATGGGTCAACCAGGAAATTAAAGACGAATTAAACATTTCATGGAAACAAAGGGAAAAGAAAACACAAATTTTGGGCATCTGGGTGGCTCAGTCAGTTGGGCATCTGCCTTCTGCTCAGGTCATGATCCCAGTGTCCTTGGATTGAGTCCTGCATTATGTTCCCTGCTCAGTAGGGAGCCTGTTTCTTCCTTTGCATCTTCTTCTCTCCATGCTCATTCTCTCTCTCAAATAAATAAAAAAAATATTTTAGAAAACACACAACTGTTCAAAACCACTGGGATGCAACAATGGCAGTCCTAAGAGAGAAGTAAAAGAAATACAAGCCTTTCTCAAGAAATTAGAAAAGAATCAAATATACAACCTAACCATACACATAAAGGAGCTGGAGAAAAAACAACAAATAAAACCCAAAGCAATCAGGAGAAGAGATATAATAAAGATTAGAGTAGAAATCAATGACATAGAAACCCATAGAACAATAGAACAGATCAACAGAAGTAGGAATGAATAAGATAGATAAGCCCCTAGCCAGACTTATCAAAAGAAAAGAGAAAGAACCCAAATTAATAAAATCATGAATAAAAGAGGAGAGCACCACCAACACCAAGGAAATACAATTTTAAGAACATATTATGAATGACTATATGCCAAAAAATTAGGCAATCTGGAAGACATGGATGTATTCATAAAATGCATAGACTAACAAAACTGAATCAGGAAGAAATAGAAAACCTGAACAGACCCATAACTAGCAAGGAAATTGAAGCAGTAACCAAAAATCTCCCTAAAAACAAGAGTCTGGGGCCAGACGTGTTCCCAGGGGAATTCTAATAAACCTTTAAAGAAGAACTAATACCTATCTTCTGAAACCATTTCAAACAAATAGGGAAAGAAACTTCTAATCTCATTCTATCAGGGCAGCATTACCTTGATCCCAAAACCAGACAAAGACCCCAGCAAAAAGGAGAATTAAAAACTAATATCCTGATGAATATGGTGTCAAAATTCTCACCAAGATACTAGTAAGTATGGCCCAACACTACATTAAAAGGATTACTCACCAGGACCAAGTGAGATTTATTCCTGAGCTGCAAGGTTAGCTCAATATTTGCATATCAATCAAAGTGATACATCACAATAACAAAAGAAATGACAAGAACCATATGATCCACCCAATTGATGCAGAAAAGTCATTTGGCAATATATAGCATCCTTTCCTGATTAAAACTCTCCACAGTGTAAGGGTAGAGAAAACATACTTCAATATCATAAAAGTCATCTACCAAAAGCCCACAGCAGATATTATTCTCAATGGGTAAAAACTGAGAGCTTTTTCCCTAAGGTCAGGAACACGACAGGGATGTCCATCCTCACCACTGTTCTTCAACAGTATACTAGAAGTCCTGGCCTCAATAACCAGACAACAAAAATAAATAAAAGGCATTGAAATTGGCAAAGAAGAAGTCAAAGTCTCACTCTTCACAAATGATATAGTACTTTATGTGAAAAACCAAAAGACTCCACCCCGAAATTGTTAGAACTCATAAGGAATTCAGTAATGTGTCAGGATATAATATCAATGCAAATAAATTAGTGTATTTCTATACACTAACAATGAGACAGAAGGGAGTGAAATTTAGGAATCAATCCCATTTACAGTTGCACCTAAAACCATGAGATACCTAGGAATAAACTTAACCAAAGAAGTAAAGGATCTGTACTCCAAAATCTACAGAACACTTATGAAAGAAAATAAGGAAGAAACAAAGAAATGGAAAACCGTTCCATACTCATGGATTGGAAGAATAAATAGTATTAAAGTGTCTATGCTACTAGAGTAATCTACACATTCAATATAATCCCTATCAAAATACCATTGACATTTTTCAAGGAGCTGAAACAAACAATCCCAAAATTTGCATGCAACCTGAAAAGACCCCCAATAGCCAGAGGAATATTGAAAAATAAAACCAAAGCTCATGGCACCACAGTGCTGGACTTCAAGCTCTATTACAAAGTTTCACTCTTCAAGACAGTACGTTATTGGCACAAAAACAGACATATAGATCAATGGAACAGAATAGATATCCCAGAAATGGACCCTATGGTCCACTAATCTTCCACAAAACAGGAAAGAATATCCAATGGAAAAAAGACAGTCTCTTCAACAAATGGCGCTAAGAAAACTGGACAGCCACATGCAGAATACTGATACTGGACCATTTTCTTTCACCATATACAAAGAGAAACTCAACGTGGATGAAAAACCTCAATGTGAGACAGGAAACCATCAGGAGACAAACATGAAAGACTCTTGACTCTAGAAAACAAACAGGGTTGTGGAACGGAAAGAGGGTGGGGAGATGGATAACTGGGTGATTAGCATTAAGGAGGACACATGATGTGATCAGCACGTGGTATTATATGCAGCTGATGAAGTAATGACATGCATCTCTGAAACTAATGATGTACTCATGTTGGCTAATTGAATTTAAATAAAAATATAAGCAGCAATTATAGTTATCATTGTCTTATGCCTAGTTATACTCTATCTACACTATATCATGAAGACATGATACATCCAACATCCTAATTGTTTTGTTTTCTTCATTCTTCACAATAGGTCAATTACTGAGTCTTGAATTCATTTAGGTCAAGTCATATTCAATTCCCATTTCTGTAGAACAAAGAGTTGGATAGCACTAATTTTACGGCTGATACTTCCCTAAGATTTCACAAATCTTTTCATTATTTTCCTATATTAGGCTATTTTTTGGACTGTTACAGGACTCATTCTTCTCTTTGGTCTATTGGTCTTTGGTCTACTAACCCTTGGTTCTCTTTTTACACTCACCTGCCATACATATGCAACTCAGATGGAGTCTTAACCATAAAGCTACTTAAAATCATGCTCCATCCCTGAATACAGCCCACAAATGGCTTTCTACTGATTACAGCAACAGTCCTTATCTTCTTTTTTAACATGAAACAATGCTTACATGTACAATAGGCTCTCATAAAAATTCTCAAAAATTTGGAAAACCTCCAACCAGATGTTGCATGGTAGTGAAGGACATCCACTGTAGACTGTTGGTGTATTATCCATAGAAGCAGTTTACAAGACTGTGAGTAATGAAATTAACCATTTAAATTCACTTGGATATTTTAATGAGGTAGAAAGAGATTTCCTGATAACTTAACAATTCAAAATCATTTCCAGTGATTTTTTTTATATAAGCCATAAAGTTGATAATAGTAATCTGTCAGGATCTGGGCAACATGCTCAGAATTTGATCTGAAATGTCTCTCTAACTTGTTTGAAACCATTGATCAAGTCACCATGACTTCTTTATAACAAGACTGATACAATTCACACAGATTATAATTCAGTCAGATACCTGAAACACTGCTTGTATTGGCTGGTGAGATATGTTCAAACCTCCAGTCACAATGAAATAACTGGGAAATATTTCATGTAGTCTGCATATGCAGAGTAAATGTTAGAAAGTGCTGCTTTTGGTCACTATAGGCTATTTCTTTATATAATCTGTATTTTTTTTATAAATGCAATCCTAACAGAATATAATTAACCCAAAGAGTCAACTGTCCATGACCTTTGCAATTGTTTGCCAAAACATTTCCAAAAGGTTTAATGTACTTTTCAAAGTGTATTCCTTAGACTTCAACCCAGTCTTATTAGCAGCTAACTCATTTTACTACCTTCTTTGAAAGTTAGGGGACTGAGGAATGAAAATTGAAAGTGAAGTCAAAATAAATTTATTTAAACACACACACAGATACACATACACATCAACCATGACTGGACAATACTCCCAAAAGTCATTGCGGTTTGCAGTTGATTTTTTTCACCACTCCAACTGAGCCTGAAGTTCATAAAATAATCTTTGTGTGTGTAATAATGCACACAACATATATTCACTAAACACAATGTATTAGGCAGTGTCTTCTGTTATATTCTTATTAACAGAAGCATTCATAGTCTCATCCTAATTCATATGTAAAGTAAATGTAAGTGTACTAGGTATCCTTTCTTTATCTATCCATGCTTTTTTTTCTAATAAGGAAAGTACCTGAGTGTAAGGTGAAAAAGAAAAAAACTGAGTAACTGCAAACTTGCAACTTACAAATCCTTACAGCTGTGTTCACCAACTACAGAATTAATCAGAAATAAGACTGAGTAAGTATAAAGGTGAGGGTGATGTGTAATTCTTAGTAAACTAGATTACAACTCCACTCAACCTTCTTTCCTGTTCAATAAAGCACATCAGAAAGCAAATTAGTGAAGATGATCTTATTGTAGGATAACCCTGAGTCTATTTTACTTGATTTTCTTTTTAGGTAAATCATTTGCAAACTTTGTTACTTTAACTCTTATGGGTAACAAATTACTTTCAACACATCAGTGGGTTGCAACACTGGATCTGGTCTTCTGAATAAAGTCCAATGCCTTTTGGCTGGCCTTCAGGAGCGGCTGTACTCTGACCCTCATGTTTTGTGATTACCCTTCCCATACCCCATTCTCTAACCAAATGGAGCTCTTCACTGTTCCTTATTCACACCAAGCCACAGTCCTTTCTCTTCATATCAGGGAGTAGTGTTGGAGCCAGAATTGAATCTGAGGCAGGCAGTCTTGCACCAGAGTCCAGATGCTTAACCACTACATTTTACTGCCTCTCATACAGTTCTTGCATTATAGTCCTTGCTCTCACCTTTCTCTGAGAAAAGGTGGAATCTTCCTGTGCATGTGTGTCACCTACAGAAACTTTCATGTAGTAGGTCTACTCAGTTAACGTTTGTTGAATCAAACCCTATTTTGCTAGTATGGTAAAAACATAAAGGACACTTAAAATAAGTTTATTAAGGTTTAGGGAAGCTGCATTTAAGATTGTACATGATGTATTTTTATATCAGGCCCCACGGAAAACCAAAACAAAAAGACAGCTGGAGATAAGAAAGAAAATTCTGTGGCCTGATTCTCACAATCTAAGTCCCCATCAGCTGTGAGAATACAGTTTACTGTTTATTGCTTCACAAAGATTACAGACGGCATCTAGCATAGCAATTCATTCCTTCAGGCTTAAGCTAAAAGCTCTAAAATTACAAGGCAATTTACACAGCCACTGAATTAGAATTTTACTGCTGCACAAATAGTATATTTTGCTACTTATTTGACACTGAATGAGTTGAATGTTTGATCTTCTACCGCATATGTAATATAGGGATATGCCCTCCCCAAAGCTGTTGTAAGGGTTAAGTAGTATAATGTATATAAAACTAGCACAATGCTTGCCATTGAGTAGAGGCCTGCAATATATTAATATTCATCCTCATCCCATCCTTTCCTTGAGAACAATTCCTAGCATGGTACTGACTACAGGAAAGGGTTATAATACACAGTGGGACACATAGTTTCTGGCCACTGACTTTGAGAAGACAAAATTGACACCCATAAGATGTTAAAAGGTAAAATGGAATATTATTTCTTTCCTGGAATCTGGAAGTCATCATTATTTCCTATCATTAACCCATCACATCAAATTTAACACCAAATCTTGAAAATTCTATTGCCTAAATATCTAAAACATATCCCATTTGTAAACTCCCACAGGTCTCACCCAGATGGCTGCAAAAATCTCCCAATTAATCTCCTTTGGTCTTGCTCTACTTCAATCTACTCTCTGTATTGTCCAGAGTGATCTTTCTGAAATGCAGATCTAATCAGTTCACTCTTTAGCTTATTACCCTTCAGTGGTTCCTCATAATGACATGATAAACCAAAAACTCCTTCTGTGCTTGCCAGTCAGTTATATCTGATCCTCCTTTCCTTTACAGTATCATCTCTAGTTACTTCCTATTCACACACTATACTCCAGTAAAATTGAACTACTTGGAGTTCTACTAATTACCAAATTACCATTTTCTCTTTCTCATTATCTCTCTCTCTCTCTCTCTCTCTCTCCCCTTCCCTCCTCTCTCCCTTCTTGTCTGTCTCTTTCTATACCTTTGTACATGTTCCAATATTTCAACGTCCTTACCATGGCCTATAGGCATTATATCCCTTACTCCAGCCACTAGCTCCCTTACTTGAACACCCCTTGAACACTCGAAGCACACTCTTCACCTGAGGGTCTTTTCACTTGGCGTTCCCTCTGTCTGAGTTGCCCTCCCCTCACATTTACATATGGTTGCTTTCATTTCCTTCCTTTCATTTCCTTCACAACTCTGTTGAAGCATCAACACAATTCTACGTAAAATAACACTCCACCCCACTCATCCCTTTTCATCTTCTTGCCTGCTTACTTTTCTTCATACTTTTAAATTATCTATATATGTATGTCTATTTCTTTATATCTATATCTACACACATACAAACACACACACACACATGCACACACACACACTATATCCCCCACTTGGAGAATATTTGCTTTATGAGAATAGATACCTCATTTATTTCTTTTGTTCATTGTGACATTTCTAGTGACTAATACAATGCCTGTCATAATATAAATGTTCAACAAATATATTAAATAAATGCATGAACATTCTTCCCTTGTTTCAAACATTTTTCTTTCCTGCATTTCCACTATTTTCTTGGCTAATGTCTATTCAATCTTTAGAAAATTGCACCTCATTTGCAGCAAACAGCTGGATTAGGTACCATTCCTTTTGCCCTCACTCACTATGCTTCCCCTTATGCCAGAACTAATCAGATTATTTTGCTGTGGAAAAGTTAAATGAACCCAGATCATGGCAGTTATTGAAATGTTAAGTCAAGCTACTTAGTTCTCATTAGTTATGAAGTCTGAAAAAATCACACAGGGGAGCATAGTGACTTAAAAGTTTATATTTGAAAGATTATTCTGACTACACTATGCAGGATATATTAAAGAAAAGCAGAGAGAGCAGAGAACTGTGAGAATAGGCAGATAAGAAGCAAGAAAAGGAAAGAGACTAGAAGCACGAAGAATTGAGAATGCATCTAGAGCTGTCATGAAGGAATAATTAATAGAGTTGTACAGCACTTGTATATGATAATGGAAGAAGCAAACCATGTCAATGACAGTGCTAAGATATCAAGACTGGGTGGCTATAAAGTTGAGCCAAAGTGGTTCAAGGAGAAATCTAAGAGAGCAATATTGAAATGGAGAGCAAGCTGTTAAAAAATTGAGATCAGCAAAAAGTTAAAGGTATCCTGTCAGGCTTGGGAATCACTCCTGTTAGAACTGTGTTCCTAAGAAAGACAATGGAGAGGAAAGAGAGCGCTAAGAGTGATGTTAATTATATGGCTATATCTAAAGTTCTCAGTTCATTGTTCTTTTTTTTTAAGATTTTATTTATTTGACAGACAGAGATCACAAGTAGGCAGAGAGGCAGGCAGAAAGATAGGAGGAAGCAGGCTCCTTGCTGAGCAGAGAGCCCGATGCAGGGCTCGATCCCAGGACCCTGGGATCATGACCTGAGCCGAAGGCAGAGGCTTTAACCCACTGAGCCACCCAGGTGCCCCGTTCATTGCTCTTTTCCAAGATTTCATCATAAAATTAATATGGTTAAAGCTAATGAAGTTCTACCTATGTGTTAAGTCTATAATAGTTATTTGATCTGCACAATACACCTATGAACTACATTATGTTATCCCCTCTTTACAGATGAAGAGATAGAGGTTCATCAGAGTTTCATACAGCCAGCAAATGGTGAAGTTAGTATTGGAACTCAGATCTTTGGACTTCTTTTTATCACACTAGCTCTCAGGGATTAATTACCATTAAATAGACCTTTCTGGTGAAGAGATTTACCTCTGTCTTAATTCAATAAATTTAAGTTTTGGGGGATGACATAACTGATGGGAAGGATGATTGAACTATGATGGATGTACAGTAAGGAAGTCTCCTGACTTTAAAATGGTTAGAGTTAAAGAAATCTACTCACCTCTGTAGAAGTCTACCCACTCCTCAAATATGCTCTGAATACTATCAGGGGTGAGGGAACATTCCAGTCTTTCCTCTAGAAATGAACCTGGGTTTATGGAAGACTTTGTGGAAAAAAATGAAACTAACATCAGTTCTTTCCTGATTTTTTTGTACTTCTAGAAATTTAGGCTTAAAATCATATTTGAGGGTGTGAGCTCTGTTTTGATAGAAAAATATTTAAATGTATCTTGAAGATATAGAAAGTTAAAACCATCATTTTGATCTGGAATGAACAGTGAAGGACCAAACTTAACTTCTTTTCTATTTACTTGTGGGGTTTGGGGAGCTGGCCTCTGCTGTCTAAGCCCCCTACCATTTTGGCTACCCAGGCCATTCTATGTGTTGACATCACAACAGTGCTTGCCTAGAGCCTATATTCTGCATCCTTTCCCTGAGGCCATCTCCTCATTAGGTCTGTCAGTTTTCTTCTTCTATTTCATTGAGCTTTGCTAGTGGCAGGGAGGAGGGAAGGTTCTGGAGTTATCAGCCTCCATCATCATTCATGCCCTCCTTCCCCCTAGGAAGCTGGAGCAGGGAAAGAAGGCTGCAGGTCGGAACAGCAAGCTACCCGCAGGCCATAATGAGGGAAAGGGGGCCTTTGATCAGTTCCCCATTACTGGACTGTTTTTCTGCATGTCTTTTTTTTTTCCCCCTTTAGAATTTATTTATTTATTTACCCATTTAGTTCGTGCTGAACAGACACAGTTAGCTATCTAAAGGTCACTAGAATGGAACAATTTGGCTACAGCCCAAAGTTTCAGCTTTGCCAGGGACACTCTGTTCTACTATACCTCAGCATTGTCAAAAACACTCAGTTCCAGTTTTAGTTCTTTCTTTCTTTCATTTTCTTTCTCCTTTTCTTATTTCCATTTTTTGATTCAGATACTCTAATTATACATCTCTGCTTTCTATTTTTCTTCTCCCACTTTTTACAGTCTTTATGCTTTTTTCCTTATGCTTCTTTTTCCCAGGCTTGACCCCTCTCTTTGAGTGGATTTGAAGCAACTTTTCTTCACCACTGGGTATCTCTGGGCCTGGTGATCTAGGAAAGCAACAGATAAGGAAGAGATAAGAGTATTGTTTTCATCTCTAAAGTGGAACTAAGTTTAGTCTCTTGGCGAGGTCTTGGTAAAATGTTGATATAATGCAGGAACTGGTAAAACAAAGCTGTGAAACTACACTGGGTC
Organism: Taxidea taxus jeffersonii; assembly: GCA_003697995.1. Lineage (NCBI taxonomy): Eukaryota > Metazoa > Chordata > Mammalia > Carnivora > Mustelidae > Taxidea > Taxidea taxus. The sequence goes on along the minus strand of RCUC01113533.1, from coordinate 81,135 downwards.
TTACTTGGGAAAGGACTGAGGACATGTAAAAGATGTCAAGTAGGGATTGCATAGAGCACTGGGTGTTGTACATAAACAACAAATCTTGAAACACTGCATCAAAAACTAATAATGTATTTTATGGCGACTAACATAACACAATAAAAAATGGGGAAACTATAAATTACATTTCTTGAATGCCAAGGCAATTGAGCTCAGAAATCTGAGAGGGTTTGGCACAGCCTATTTTACATGATTTCTGAAATGACCCTCTCCTTTTCATCTTCCTGCTCTCCATCTGTTTCCCACTTTAGCACATTATCTCTCCATAATCGCCATGACCACAGCTCAATGCACTACTACCACTTAGTTCATGGTTTACTTGTCTCCTCTCTCACCTCAAAATTTCTCTACCAGACTCTTGCAGAATTTCTACCAGTTCTTCTGAGGCTGCCTTGAAATCACTCTCTTAGCACACTGATTTATTGCTATTCTTTTTTGAGATATTTATAAAATGACATGAAAATAAAGGCAGACAAGGCCTTGCTGAATTCAAGCACAAAGGCCCACTCCCCAGATCCCAGAATAAAGGAAGTTTCTCCTGCCTTTCCACAGGCATCAAACTCAGGTTGAAAGACTTGACTCCGTTATCCCAGGCTATCTCCATGCAGATGATATCCACTATCTTGGACCAAGGCCTCATTAAGAAACAAGAAGGCCTATTTTGAAAGATGAAAGATTGTGTCTCTTAGAGAAAACTAGACATAGAGGGGGAAGGAGAAGATCTCTGATGAAAGGAGATGAAAAATTCACATTCACTTTTATGGAAATAAGGAGGGTCAAAAAGGTGACATGGCAGATATAGGCCAGATGAGATTAAAAAAATTTTTCTAATAATGTGAGATCATAAATAGTAGCACAAGTAACTGTGAAAAGTTGTTGGATTTTCTCCAGGAAATTTTAAAGAATGAGGTATCCTCCCTGCTTTGGATAGGTCAATATTATACTCCCTGGGAGTCTTATAATTAGTTATTGACTCGACACTTATGAAAGCCATTGACAAATTGGAGCTCATTCAGAGAAATTTGGAATACAACTTAAGCTATGGCTTAGAAAATCTGAAGAAGTGAAAACATCTTATTCTGGGAAAGACAAGACCCCTAAAGAGTGTGATTTCCACTATCAAATACTGAAGGTTTAACATGTGTGAAAAGAACTGGATGTTTGTCATGTTGCCTAAGTGTATATTTGGAAAGAATGAGGCAGACTCTATGAAAGATAGTAGGTGAGAATTAAGCAAGACAAGAACCTTAAATGATCCTACTCTATTTAAGCCTTGGAAGTGGGAAAGGGCACATGTAACAGTCAAAATCTTAGAGCCTCTTTAATACTAGTGTGTGCCCTGGAAAGGGCTTACAGAACCAAGAAAAAAATAAATTTCACAGTGAGGTTAGAGTAGGTTTGAGAATTAGGAGCAAATGTGTTCCAGCTCTCATTAGAGCTAGAACAGCATCCTCCCTCCAGACTCCTGATGAACATTTTAACCTCTCTTCCACTCCCATAGCCCAGTTCCCAATTCTTCAAGAGAAGAGCCATCATGAGTTTCTATTAACTGATAATTTTTCACTTCTCTAAACTTATACATTCCACTCCAGATATGAGGAAAGTTGCTTTGAATGAGTTTCCAACACTGAAATTCTGGGAAATCTGTTCAACATTCACTTGAAGCAATTCCAAGAGGCTCTCTTTTCTTTGGATGCCTTGTTTTCCTGTGACAACCCTTGCCCCTCCCCTGGGAGGCATTGTTGTGCAATGCAAAGAGCAAGGACTTTGGATCTTATCACAGTGAGAATCAAATTCCAGCTTAGCCTCCCACTGCCCATACTACTCTGAGGAAATCACTTCTGGGAGTTTTAGATGCTATGTCTATAAAATGGAGATAATACTTTTCATAAGACAGGATTGCTGTAATATCCAAATAAGTTTAAGTATATAAAGTATTAAGCACAATGATTGAGAAGTAGGTATCACTTAATTATTTTAATTAATATAATTGTCTCTAAATCTTCCTTTAAATTTCAAACTTCAGTCCTTTGGCTCACCCTGAGAATTCCCTTAGCATTTGTGTCTATATATAGTTGCTACTATTACTTGGGTTTAGTGTGGTTGTATGCTTCACCACTCTGGAGAAAATCCATGCCATCCTAAAAACACATCATTGTGTCATAGTCAACTGGCTCAGGTAAAACTGTGTTTTCTTGAAGCCATTCTGGGTCGGTATAAAGATTGATTGTCTAATAAGTCTGGTTTTGCTTAAAACAGCCTGGAGTCAGGGTCTGCTTTAAGCATTTGAGAAAAGTATTTCTTATAAACCAACACTCTAAGCTTTATCCTAACTTCCTGAAACAGTCAGCTAGCTGTTATGGTGGGCTGATGGCCCTGTTCTAAAGGGTGTTGACCAGGAGATGGATAATGGAGGGGACTGAAATTAGCTAAAGAGCTATCCCTCCCATCTAGATGCTCCAGAAGACCTCTCTCAAAATCAGAACTGTCCACTGGGGAAGTGGCAGGAAAACTTACCAGGCATTTTCCTTTCTGGACATTCTTCTGTTCATATTAAAAAAAAGATAAACAGATGCTTTGGGAGATGGTTATCAGAATACTAAGTGGAAGTCTTATGTTGTATACTAGAAAGCTGTTAAGAGATTGTATCTTAAATGTTCTCACCAAAAATAAATAGTTATTATGCCAGTTAATGGATGTGTTAAATAACCTTACTTTGATAATCACTTTGCAATATGTACATATATAAAGCCATCACCTTCTACACCTCAAATTTTCACAAAGTTACATGTCAATTACATCTTATAAAGCTGAATTTTTAAAAGGGCCTGTGGCTTAGTTCATCATTATGACAGCTGGTCTTATCAGCTGCTGGAGAGACTCTACCACTGACAGAGTAGTTTCCCCAAAGCCAACTGGCCATGATGTAGATAAAGCAGAGCTCCTGGAGGCCCAAGACCTGCTGAGCTGGACATGAGAGAAAAACTGTGGTTATCACAGAGCTATAGGATGGAAAATGAGAGAGAAGGTTAAATAGACAGGAGAAACATTTTAAGGATTTGATAATGGCCAACATCAAATAAATAGGATTCTGCAGCATGGCATATGCAATCGTCACAATAATATACAGAGCATGGACATCACTAGCCAGGACTCCCAGGAGTAAGAGAAAGTAAGAAGAAATAAAAGAGAGTCTCTGGGAGTAGAAACATCCAGCTGACCCTAGAGACAAACAGCACCAGGGGCTAACCAGATCTGTAAATGGTTTTAAGACAGGAAAGATTAAAATTTCATGATATGGCAGGCAGGACCCAAAAGAATTCACTTTTTTAAGATTTTATTTATTTATTTGACAGACACACACACACACACACACACACAGAGAGAGAGAGAGAGAGAGAGAGAGAGAATAAGCATGGAGAGCAGCAGAGGGAGAGGGAGAAGCAGGCTCCCTGCTGAGCAAAAAGCCCCCATGTGAGACTTGATCTCATGACCCCGGGATCATGACCCAAGCCAAATGCAGATGCTCAACTGAGAAAGCCAACCAGGCACCCTAAAAAGAATTCTTAACACTCTCAAATGACAGATCTAAACTCACAAAATGGAGTATCACAGAAATACAATTTCAATTTCTACACTTGGATACAGAGAAAAACAACCACAGGATTTTAAATGGATGAGGACAACCAACAGTGAGACATATAAATATCAATAAAACACAAGGGTTCTAGTTCAATATGCCAGGAGAGGAATGATATAGTGGTCCAGAAAGCTAACTTGTCAATATTGGGATGCATTGAAAGAAGTATAATGTCCAAGTAAAGAAAGGGATAATTTTACTTAATACAACTTTAGGTCTCATAAATTAACTGTCTCAATGATAATTTGAAGACTGTTCAGAGGAGAAAAATAGAGTGATGAAGGTGCTGGAAATAATATCACAAAGAAAAGCTGCAAGAACTAAAGTTGTTGAGGCTAGAAAATAAAAGACTTCATAGGAAAAAATAATAGTCATTTTTAAAAATTTTATTTTATAGTTTTTTCAGTTTTCCAAAATTCATTGTTTATGCACCACACCCAGTGCTCCATGCAATACGTGCCCTCTATAATACCTACCAGCAGGCTCACCATCGCCACCCAAAACCCTCAGTTTCTTTCTCAGAGTCCACAGTCTCTCATGGCTTGTTTATTTTTTTAAATTTTTTAAATAAAGTGTAATCTATTCTTAGCCCCAGGGGTAAGAGTCTGTGATTCGCCAGGTTTACACTTCACAGCACTCACCATAGCACATAACTTCCCCAATATCCATAAGACAACCAACCTCACCTCCCTCACCCCCCCGGCCACCCTCAGTTTGTTTTGTGAGATTAAGAGTCTCTTATGATTTGTCTCCCTCCCGATCACATATTGTTTCATTCATTCCTTTCCTACCCCCCAACACCCCACATTGCCTCTCAACTTCCTCATATCAGAGAGACCATATGATAGTTGTCTTTCTCCAATTGACTTATTTCACTAAGCATAATACCCTCTAGTACCATTCACATCATCACTAATGGCAAGATTTCATTGCTTTTGATGGCTGCATACTATTTCATTGTATATATATACCACATCTCTATCCATTCATCTGTGGATGGACATCTAGGTTCTTTCCATAGTTTAGCTATTGTGGACATTGCTGCAAGAAACATTTGGGCGCACATGCCCCTTCAGATCACTACATTTGTATCTTTAGGGTAAATACCCAGTAGTGCGATTGCTGGGTCATAGGGTAGCTCTATTTTCAACTTTTTGAGGAACCCCCATGCTGTTATCCAGAATGCCTGCACCAGCATGCATTCCCACCAAACACTGTGGGAGGGTTCCCCTTACTCCACATCCTCGCCAGCATCTGTCATTCCCTGATTGTTAATTTTAGCCATTCTGACTGGTGTAAGGTGGTGTCTCATTGTGGTTTTGATTTGTATTTCCCTGATGCTGAGTGATGTGGAGCACTTTCTCATGTGTCTGTTGGCCATCTGGATGTCTTCTTTGCAGAAATGTCTGTTCATGTCCTCTGCCCATTTCTTGATTGGATTATTTGTTCTTTGGGTGTTAAGTTTGCTAAGCTCTTTATAGATTTTGGATACTAGCCCTTTATCTGATATGTCCTTTGCAAATATCTTCTCCCATCTGTCAGTTGTCTTTTGGTTTTGTTGACTGTTTCCTTTGCTGTGCAAAAGCTTTTGATATTAATGAAGTTCCAATAGTTCATTTTTTTCCCTTGCTTCCCTTGCCTTTGGCATTGTTCCTCGGAAGAAGTTGCTGTGGCTGAGGTCAAAGAGGTTGCCGCCTGTGTTCTTCTCAAGGATTTTGATGGATTCCTTTCTAAAATTGAGGTCCTTCATCCATTTTTGAGCCCATTTTTGTGTGTCGTGTAAGGAAATGGCCCAATTTCATTTTTCTGCAGGTGGCTGTCCAATTTTCCCAACACCATTTGTTAAAGAGGCTGTCATTTTTCCATTGGACATTCTTTACTGCTTTGTTGAAGATTAGCTGACCATAGAGTTGAGGATCCGTTTCTGGGTTCTCTATTCTGTTCCATTGATCTATGTGTCCGTTTTTTTTTATTTATTAAATTTAATTTTTTTAATTTAAGCTTTATTTAAACATATAATGTAACCCCACCACCCTCTCCCAACCCCTCTCCCCCCCACCCCCCTCAGTTTGTGTTATGACATTAAGAGTCTCTTTTGGTTTGTCTCCCTCCTGATCCCATCTTCTTTCATTTTTACTTTTCCTACCACCTTAACTCCCACCCCCGTTGCATCTCCACTTCCTCATATCAGGGAGATCATATGATAGTTGTCTTTCTCTGATTGACTTAATTCGCTAAGCATAATACCCTCTAGTTCCATCCATGTCATCACAAATGGTAAGATTTCATTTCTTTTGATGGCTGAATAGTATTCCATTGTATATATATGTGTCTGTTTTTGTGCCAGTACCATACTCTCTTGATGAAGACAGCTTTGCAATAGAGCTTGAAGTCTGGAATTTTAATGCCACCAACTCTGGCTTTTTTTTTTTTTTTTCCAATATTCCTTTGGCTATTCGAGGTCTTTTCTGGTTCCACATAAATTTTAGGATTATTTGTTCCATTTCTTTGAAAAACATAGATGGGATTTTGATAGGGATTGCATTAAGTGTGCAGATTGCTTTGGGTGACATAGACATTTTCACAATATTTTTTCTTCCAATCCATGAGCATGGAACATTTTTCCATTTCTTTGTGTCTTCCTCAATTTCTTTCATGAGTACTTTATAGTTTTCTGAGTATAGATTCTTTGCCTCTTTGGTTAGGTTTATTCCTAGGTATCTTATGGTTTTCGGTGTAATTGTAAATGGGGTGGACTCCTTAATTTCTCTTTCTTCTGTCTTGTTGTTGGTGTAAAGAAATGTAACTGATCTCTGCATTGACTTTATATCCTGGCACTTTACTGAATTCCTGTACAAGCTCTAGCAGTTTTGGAGTGGAGCCTTTTGGGTTTTCCACATATAGTATCATATCATCTGCAAAGAGTGATAGTTTGACTTCTTCTTTGCTGGTTTGGATGCCTTTAATTTCTTTTTGTTGTCTGATTGCTGAGGCTAGGACTTATAGTATTACGTTGAATGGTAGTGGTGATAATGGACATCCCTGCCATGTTCCTGACCTTAGCAGAGAAGCTCTCAGTTTTTCTCTGTTGAGAATTACATTCACTGTGGGTTTTTCATAGATGGCTTTGATATTATTGAGGTATGTACCCTCTATCCCTACACTTTGAAGAGTTTTGATCAAGAAAGCATGTTGTACTTTGTCAAATACTTTTTCAGCATCTATTGAGAGTATCATGTGGTTCTTGTTTTTTTTTTCTTTTATTAATGTATTGTATTACAATGATTGATTTGTGGATGTTGAACCAACCTTGCAGCCCTGGAATAAATCCCACTTGGTTGTGGTGAATAATCCTTTTAATGTACTGTTGGATCCTATTGGCTAGTATTTTGGTGAGAATTTTCACATCTGTGTTCATCAAGGATATTGGTCTGTAATTCTATTTTTTGATGGGATCCTTGTCTGGTTTTGGGATCAAGGTGATGCTGGCCTCATAAAATTAGTTTGGAAGTATTCCTTCCATTTCTATTTTTTGGAACAGTTTCAGGAGAATAGGAATTAAGTTTTCTTTAAATGTTTGGTAGAATTCCCCTGGGAAGCTGTCTGTCCCTGGGCTTTTGATTGTTTGGAGACTTTTGATGACTGTTTCAGTCTCCTTACTGGTTATGGGTCTGTTCAGGTTTTCTATTTCTTCCAGGTTCAGTTGCCTCTAGGCAGTTCCATATGTCTCTAGGAATGCATCCATTTCTTCCAGGTTGTCAAATTTGGTGGCATAGAGTTTCTAATAATATGTTCTTATAATTGTTTTTATTTCTTTCGTGTTGGTTGTGACCTCTCCCTTTCTTTCATGATTTTATTTATTTGGGTCCTTTCTCTTTTCTTTTTGATAAGGCTGGCCAGGGGGTTATCAATCTTATTAGTTCTTTCAAAGAATTTTCAAATCCAGTCTGTGGGCCAGATTTGGTCCACAGGCCAGAGTTTGCTGACCTCTTCATCTAATTCACCAAAATATTTTTGTGTTGTTTGATGTAATAATAGTAATCATAATGGTGATGATGATGATATGATGATACATTGAGTATTTACTTTGTGATGGGCCCTGTCCTACGCTCTTATTATGTGTTATTTTATGTAATCCTCACAAAAGCTCTATAAAAGAGATCCTACATTCAGTCATATATACAGATGAGGAAACTGAAACACAGAGTGGTAAGTTAGAAGTGGAGTGAAAAAAATTGGGTTTTAGTCCTGGCTTTGAAGATAAAAAAAAAATTAAATAGTTTCTGTGAATTTGTTTTTTTCTTCCGTAAAATACGAATAAAAATAATAATTGTCTTGTTTTATATACACAAAAAGCACTACATACTTAAGAACACAGTACACAAGAGTTCTATGACATGGATAGAAATGTACAATGTAAAGTATCATAGAAATGTAAGTTATCATTATCATTATTTATACTTTGTCTCATCCTAAGAAAATTTGAGCTAACATTTATTTCAAACATATCTGATATAATCTCGAAGGTGTATTTACCCTAATAGCTACACATTCCTCACTACTTAACTATTCTCTAAACAAAAATGGTTACTCATGCAGGGCAAGTGGTTATTTGCAAGGCTGACTAGTATCAAATAGGGCAGAGATTCTGTTTTCCTTGAGAATGTTTCCTTGGCAAAGTTTGTGTCTTCTCTGTGATTCAGCCAGGGAAAATGAGGAAGAAGTGAATGTCTCAATGATTGAGAACAAGACAGTACAAACCTTCAACGCAATGCACCCCAAACCAATCTCATTATATTCCTTAAAGCAGGTTTCTACTCATGAGATCTTGGATAATACCAGTTCAGAAACCTGTGTGTCTTTAGTCTTTATTTTGTTCTAGCTTCTCCTGTCAAATCAACTTCTAAGTTTCACCATTCTGTCCCAGGCCTTCATTAATTTCATTTGGAACATTATTATTATCTCCTAATTCATCTCTTGCTCTCTAGCCCAATCCAGATTTCTTACTACTTCCAATATGATCTTGAAGAACTTGATTTTGACCATGTCTCTTCTACTCAAAAATCTTCAATGGCTCCTCCACAGTTTAGTTCCAAACCCCCTTCTTGTTTATTCTTCATAAACTCCCCTTTTGAACTCCTTCTCATATGTGAAAACCCAGTTAAAATGTAATCTCATGTGTAATGCTTGCCTTAAGACTTATACTTCCACCAATGGGTATTAATAGCTCATTTTTAATTACAACATATTAGCTAAAATTTTATATGTACAGGTCTACTTTCCACACTGGTGAATGAACACCTGAAGTGCTGTGTGAAGCAGAGTAATGCCCCCCACAAGAGATACCTTTGCTCTAATACCAGGTACATGTGAACATATTACTTCTCATGGCAAAAAAAAAAAAACTTTGTGTGATTAAATTAAGCACTTTTAGATGGGGAGCTCAACATGGATCATCCACATGGCTTCAGGGTAATCACATGGGTCCTTAAAAGCAAGAAACCTTTTCCACCTGGAAAGAACCACAGAAATGTTAGTCTGCTCTTGATATCTTTGAAAAGAGAGAAAGGGAACAATGAGCAAAGGTATGCAGGCAGTCTCTATAAGTTGGAAAAGGAAAGGAAATAAATTTTCCCTTAAGGGCCCTCAAAAGGAAAAAAAAAATCCCTGTGGACACTTTGACCTTAATCAAATGGCTCCCATATCAAAATTCCAACCAACAAAACTGTAAGTTAATTAATTTGCATTTTTAAACCATTTAGTTTGTGCTGAATTGTAATGTTTGTGATAGAAGTCTAGGACCAGCTGTAATCTCAGCTGACTACCCAGCTCCTAGTACAGTGCCTTGGTCTTGGGTACTCACTATTTGGGAAGTTAACTGAGAAGGGCATGTTCCAAAAATATTTCTTCATGTATTAATAGTATGAGGTTTTTCTCCCTGCCCAGACCAGATTCTTCTTTTTCCACTCACCATGTCATACTACTCCGGAATCAGTTCACAGAAAATGAATACAGTCTTTAATTTTTAGTCACAGAACTAAGCCTATTTTACTGTTTATATCCAAGGCATCTGTCTCCAAGTAAATTTGCTTGATTATTCTAGAGTCTGTTTGCAAATCAAAAGTCAAAATAAATATACACAACTGCAGTCCTTGTTGTTTACTCAGCCATTTTCTGTTTTGTAATCCAGAAGCTAAGAGATACTAGACTTGGAAAGAAGGATTCTTGACTCAAAGAAGCTGTGGAGTACATTAGACAGAACACTAAATTGAGATTCAGGAGGCCCAGGTTCCATTGCCAGCTCTGCCAACAATTAGCTATGTGACTTTGGGAAAGATAACTTCCCTCTCTGAACTTCAGTTTACTCATCTACCAAATGAGTAAAAGGTCTATGTTAGTGGTTTTCAAATGATGTTAATGCTGAGCCCCCTTCTGAGTTATGGCAGTTACAGTGATAGCCCTGGAACACTAGCAGTTTTGGATTTATCTGTAGAAGCATTCATTTGAAGAAAGACTTCCATCAGGAAACAAACACTACTAAATTAGCTAATCTATAAATTATCTTCTAACTGTGTCATTGAATAAGCTAAACAAGGAAGGGTGTTTTATAGGAACAAAAAGTCTATACTTTGGATCTGGACTACCTGAGCTCAAAGCCCAGCTCTGATATTACATACTTATGTATCATAGGAAAACTCCTTAAATTTCTGTATCCCCATTCACTGTCTGAAAAAGGGATAGTAATTGCACTTGCCCCTCGGATTTTGTAAGGATTAAAGGGTAATTATGGTTAAAATATACAAAGTGCTTAAAAATATGCCTAGCACATATAAATACTAAAACAAAACAAAAAAAAATGGCCTTGTGGAGACCAAAGGGGGAAAAGTCCTGTGCTTTTTGTAAAGGCTTTTAATTCAGTTCACACCAGAACAGGTAAAATCTACTCTAGAATGCCCTCCACTTAACCACTTCCTCTCCCACAAAAGGAGGAAGAGCACTCTGGAGAAAGAATAATAGAAAAGGCATTCCAATTAATTTTTCTGTATCTTAACTTTCAATTCCTTTTCTTCTCACAGTGTAGCTGCCCTATGGGATGTAGAGATGGAGGAGTCTTGGGGGCATGGGATAGTTACCAGGTTCCCTCAAATATAGCTTGAACCTCCTTAAGGGAGTCATAGATATCTTTTGGATTAAAATAAAAGGTCACCTGAAAAGAAGTCTCAGTTCAGATGGGCAGACAACAGTTATGTTTAACCTGAGACAATGCTTCTCAAAGGATGGCCTCTTACCAGTGTATCAGAATTTCCTGAAAGCTTATTAAAAATGCATATTCCCATGCTCTGTTCCAGATATACTGATTTAGACTCTGTGGAATTTATATTTTACTCAATTTCCATTAACTACTACTATTCTAGATATTAAAGGAAGGATGGTGTGGGAGAAGAGAAGGAGACATGAAGACAGTAATGGTAAGAATAAGGTTTCTAGAAAAAGGATCTAAATTCAAATCCCAACTCAAACACTTATTGGCTGTGTGACCTTGAGGAAGTTACTTAACTTCTCTGAGCCTCGGTTTCTTCCTTTATAAGACAAAATAATGAACAGTAGTCACTTTACAATATTGTGAGAATTAAGTGAGATGACATATATAAAATATCTAAACCAGTACCCAAAATGTGGTAAGAGCTCAATAGATGTTAACTATCATTATTTTTACAGATTTTAAGGGAATGGGCCTTGTTGGAGGTGGTGGTAATGTGTCACTGTCACTTTTCTCAAGACACATTGGCAAAAGGGTGTCTATGACTTATAGTAGCAGGTTTTTTTTAGGTTAAGGAGGTAGCAGCCAGACATATAAGGGATATAGAAAAGGGAAAATAGCCACATACCATTGAAAACTATCCAATTGTCAATAGGTTTGTTTCTTTAAAAAATATTTCCTTATTTATTTGAAAGAGAGAGATAGAGCATATGCACAAGTGAGGGAAGAGGCAAAGGGAGAGAGAGAATCCAGAAGAAGACTCCCCCTAAGTTTGGAGCCTAACTTGGAACTCAGTCTCACAACCCTGAGATCAGGACCTGAGCAGAAACCAAGAGTCAGATGCTTAACCAACTGAACCACCCAGACACCCCTTCAATAGGTTCTTTTTTATTAAAATATAGTTGACATAAATCTTACATTAGTTTTAAATTTACAGCATAGTGATTCAGCCTTTATATACATTACAAAATGATCAATATGACAAATCTAGCTACCACTTGTCACCATACAAATTTGTTATGTAAAATTAACAATATTACCTATGCTGTACATTATATCCTCTTGTCTAACTTATTTTAGAATGGGAAGTTTGTACTGTTTAATCTCTTTTCCCTATTTCATCCACCCTCCTCTCTCCTTCCCCTCTGGCAACCACCAGATTATTAATACTCTGTATCAATAAGTCTGTGTTTTATTTTGTCTTCTTTGTTCATTTGTTTAGTTTTGATAGATTCAACATGTAAAATGAAACCATATGACATTTGTCTTTTTCTGTCTAACTTATATCATGTAGCATAATATTCTCCAGATCCATTTATATTGTCACAAATGACAAGATTTATTTTTAATTACTGAGTAATATCCCATTGTATGTATACCACATGGTCTTTATTTATCTATCCATCGAAGAGTACTTAGGTTGCTTTCGTATCTTGGATATTGTAAACAACACTGCAATAAATATAAAGGTTTATTCATCTTTTTAAATTAGTGTTTTCACTCTCTTCAGATCCAGAAGTGGAATTGCTAGATCATATAGTAGTTCTATATTTAATTTGGGGTAAACTTCCATAATGTTCTCTATAATGGCCACAATAGTGTATAGAATTTCTTTTTCTCACATTCTCACAAGCACTTGTTACTTGTCTTCTTGAACTTAGCCATTCTGATATATGTAAGGTAATATCTCACTGTAGTTTTGATTTGCATCTCTCTAATTATTAGTGATATTGAGCATCTTTTCATGTGTCCGTTGGCCATCTGCATGTCTTCTTTAAAGAAGTGTCCTTTCAGGTCTCCTGTCATTTAATTGAATTTTTTAAATTCATAGGTTTATTATTTTTTAATTGAGTTGTGTGAGCTCTTTATATATTTTGGTTATTAACCTCTTATTAGTTATATTATTTCCAAATATCTTCTCCCATTCAGTAAGCTGTTTTTTCATTCTGCAGAAGCTTTCTTTGTTGATGCAGCCCCATTTATTTATTTTTGCTTTTGTTGCCCTTTTATGAGAGAAAGAACCCAAAAAATATATATTGCTCAGACCAATGTCCAAGAGCTTACTGCCTAGGTTTCCGTCTAAGAGTTTTTTGGTTTTTGGTCTTATATTTAAGTTTGTAATCATTTTTTAGTGTATTTTTGTATGTATAGTATAAGAAAGTGGCCTATTTTTTAAAAAAAAATTATCTTAAGTGGTCTTTTTTATGTTCAGTTACCCAACATATCGTACGTATCATTTTTGTTCTAGTGTTCAATGATTCATTAATTGAACATAACACTCAGTGCTCATCCCAACACATACCCTTCTTAATACCAACACCCAGTTACCGATTCCCCCACTCCTTCCCTTCTGTAGCCCTCAGTTTATTTCCTGGAGTCTGAAAGTGGCCCAGTTTTATTCTTTTTCACCGTTGTCCTTTTTTTCCATCACCATTTATTGAAGAGACTGTCTTTTCCCCATTGAATGTTGTTACCTTTTTTGAGAAAGATTAATTGACTGTATAAGTGTGGGTTTATTTCTGGGCTCTCTATTCTGTTCTATTGGCCCATGTGTCTGTTTTGTTACAATACAACAATGTTCTGATTATTATAACTTTGCAGTATAGTTTGAAATCAGGAAGTGTGATAACTTCAGCCTTTCAGCCTTATTCTTTTTCTTTCTTTCCTTTTTTCATCTATCTTTCTTTCATTTTTTTTAAGTTTTATTTTAATTCCAGTGTAGTTAACATACAGTCTTGTGTTAGTTTCAGGTGTTCAATATAAGATTCAACAAGTCCATATATTACTCGGTGCTCATCGAGGTAAGTGTTCTTCTTCCTGAAGATTGCTTTTGCTATTTGGGATCTTTTGTGGTTCCACACAAATTTTAAGATTATTTGCTCTAGTTATATGAAAAATGTCGTTAGTACTTTGATAGGGTTTGTAGTGAATCTACAGCTTGTTTTGGGTAGTATGGACATTTTAATGATACTGCTTCTTCCAATTCACGAGCACAGTATATCTTTCCATTTGTTTGTGTCATCTTTGATTTCTTTCACCCATGTCTTATAGTTTCCAGAGTACAGATCTTTCACCAACTTGGTTAAATGTGTTCCTATGTATCTTCTTATTTTTTTAAAGAATTTACTTATTTATTTGACAGACAGAGATCACAAGTATGCAGAGAGGCAGGCAGAGAGAGAGGAAGGGGAGGAGGCACCCTGCCAAGCAGAGAGCCCGATGTGAGTCTTGATCCCAGGACCCTGGGATCATGACCTTAGCTAAAGGCAGAGGCTTTAACCCACTGAGCCACCCAGGCTCCCCTATCTTCTTATTTTTGATGCAACTGTAATTGTAATTTGGTAGGATATGCAACTTGATGGAATTGTTTCCTTAATTTCTCTTTCTGATGTTTATTATTAGTGTATAGAAATGCAACAGACTTTTGTATGTTTATTTTGTATCTTTTAACTTTACTAAACTCGTTTACTAATTCTAATCATTAAGTTTTTGACTCCTGTTCCAAAATCATAACCACACAAACAAGATCTGGTTTGCTGACCACTCTTGAAGTCTGCCACAAAAATAATTCACTCAAGGTTTCCTCAAATGAATGTGTGGTGGAAGCTGTATGCATGATGGAATCATTGCTTATATGAATCTGTTAGTACTCTTTCAATCATCTGTCCATGGGAATAGATGGCATGCATTGAGTGTAGTGATCAACTTTATGCAAATCCAGATCAAGGAGAACCTGAATTTGTTGCTTGAATGATTATGATTGATTACTTGTAGGTTTTTTTTAACAATGATGAAATATGGCTCTCTCTATTCCCCAAAATATGAATTTTAGTTGCATGCATAAAAATAAAATTGATAATATGAGGGAAAAGAATAAGTTTTCACATCACTTTTCCTTGTCCTATTTAGAGTTTTCTGACTAATTCTGGAGGGTGTGCATGACTAGAGGCACATTCAAAGATTAGCCAAAAGGGACAAAGTTCCCAAATCCATAACCTAACCTAAAAAAAAAATGAAAAATCTGTGGACAGTTAGAATAGAAGAAAGAAAAGTGTAAAGGAAAAACAAAACAAAACAAAACAAAACAAAACAAAAGCAAAAACAAAAACAAAACAACAACAACAAAAAAAACACCACTCTCTCCCAGCAGCTAGTTTGCCCTTTGGAAGAGGAAGCTGACTAGTTCTGAAGTCCAAGAGAGAATACAGGTTGATGATAGAAATCAATGGGAAGGTGGATTACAACTCCCTGGAAGAATGACCTAACTGAGATCTTTTTTAAAAAATATTTTATTTATTTGAGAGACAGAGATCACAAGTAGGCAGAGAGGCAGGCAGAGAGAGAGAGAGAAGAGGAAGCAGGCTCCCCTCTGAGCAGAGAGCCCAATTCGGGGCTTGATCCCATGACCTGAGCCAAAGGCAGAGGCTTTAACCCACTGAGCCACCCAGGTGCCCCCTAAATGAGATCTTTGATGACAGAATGATGGGATCACTACTCATTAGATAATGACTTCCTCATTACTGGAGGAATTCAAGCAAAAAACAGATTGAGGTTTTTCTCAAGCCAATACACCAAAAAGAACACAGGTATAACTCATATATCAGATGCAAGGTTCTCAACCTGGTGTCTTTTGCTAGAATTCAGGTAATCCATTGATTCTGATGGAAGGAATATATCTTTATTTGTAGTAACCTCTGATCATAATCTATCATTCCCTGCAATTATGAATGTAGACAACAAATAGAAATAGTATTAATAGTACTTAAAACTTTGTCTCTAATATAAACCACAGATAATTTTAAATAATATTACATTTTTTGCAGACATCTTGAAATATCATGAATGCTCATCCTTACTTCGAAATTATAGTAGTTACTGGACCTGACAAGAGACCTCATTTCTTATTCTGTTAAAAAAAAAAAAAAAAAAAAAACACCTCAATGGGCACCTAGGTGGCTCAGTGGGTTAAAGCCTCTGCCTTCGGCTCAGGTCATGATTCTGGGATCCTGGGATTGAGCCCCACATTGGGCTCTCTGCAAAGCAGGAAGCCTGCTTCCCTTCCTCTCACTCTGCCTACTTGTGTCTCTCTCTGTCAAATAAATAAATAAAATCTTTTTAAAAAACTCATATTACTGTCACAACATTTTTGTATTTTGATATAATTTATTCCCTTTATGACCCTATGTGTTTTATTTTTTCATTTTTATTTTTTAAAAAGATTTTACTTATTTATTTCAGAGAAAGAAAGAGAACACAAGCTGGGAGCATAAGCAGAGGAAGAAGGAGAAGTAGACTCCCTGCTGAACAGGAAGCCCAATGCAAACCTCGGTCCCAGTACCCAGAGATCACGACCTGAGCCAAAGGCAGACACTTAACAGACTGAGTTATCCAGGAGCCCCATTTTTTATAGCCTTTATTTTTTTTTAATTTCTTTTCAGTTTTTCAGAATTCATTGCTTATGTACCACACCCAGTGCTCCATGCAATACATGCCCTCTATAATACCCAACACCAGGCTCACCCAACCTCCAACCACCCTCCCCTCCAAAACCCTCAGTTTGTTTCTCAGAGTCCAGAGTATCTCATGGTTCATATTCCCCTCCAGTTTCCCCCAACTCCCTTCTCTCCAGCTCCCCACCTCCTCTGTGTTATTCCTTATGCTCCATAAATAAGTGAAACCATGATAACTGACTCTCTCTACTTGACTTATTTCACTCAGCATGATCTCTCCCAGTCCTGTCCATGTTGATACAAAAGTTGAGTATTCATCCTTTCTGATGGAGGCATAATACTCCATAGTATATATGGACCACATCTTCCTTATCCATTCATCCGTTGAAAGGTATCTTGGTTCTTTCCACAGTTTGGCAACTGTGGCCATTGCTGCTATGAACATTGGGGCACAGATGGCTCTTCTTTTCACTACATCTATATCTTTGGGGTAAATACCCAGTAGTGCTATTGCAGGGTCATAGGGAAGCTCTATTTTTAATTTCTTAAGGAATCTCCACACTGTTTTCCAAAGTGGCTGCACCAACTCGCATTCCCACCAACAGTGTAAGAGGGTTCCCCTTTCTCCACATCCTCTCCAACACACGTTGTTTACTGTCTTGTTAATGTTTGCCATTCATTTGAATGGTGTAAGGTGGTATCTCAATGTGGTTTTGATTTGAATCTCCCTGGTGGCCAGTGATGATGAACACTTTTTCATGTGTCTGTTATCCATTTGTATGTCTTCATTGGAGAAGTCTCTGTTCATGGAGCTCCATTTTATACATTTTAAAATATTATTCTGAAAAGGAGGCCAGAGGGGTCTGAAGCACAGGACATATTAAGATTCTCCAGATTACAGGGTTGGCCCAAATTAACTTCTAAGTTTCCCTCCAAACCTGAAATTCTAGGATCTATGAAGTTAAAATGGATGACAAAGAGATATCAATTTGAGAAGTAGGAAGTATTATAGCTGGATATCTGAATTGCTGCTATTTAAAGACAAGAGATTTGAAAAAGGCTCTGAGGAAACAGATCCATTTTAATGGACTTTGAGGATAGGGCAAATGAAGTCTACTGTCCTTCCTGTTGTGAAGAAAGCAACAGAGCCTTCATAATTAAAGGGTCATCCACAGCAGCTCCTTCTAAATTAACATTTAATAAGAGTTAAACATTTGAAACCAGCCCATAACTGAAAAATAAAATAATGTATTTGAAACATGGAAGGAGAAAATTAATTGAACAAAGATATCACAGCCTAACATACCCAGGTAGATTTTAGAATGGGAGCTGGGATGATTGTTAGCTGAAGGATTGTCCAGGTGGGCAATGGGAACATTAACATTAAAAGTTACATTATTTCATGTTAGCTCATTAAACATTTGCAGGAAACCTGTAAGGAGAAGAAGAATCATTTTTACATTCATCCCATTTTTAGTTTCAGGAAACTGATGTTTGGTTCAGTAACTCATCTAAGGTCAAACAAGTGGTAAGTGATTAAGTTTTCAACCCAGGTCTGGTTAACTGTAGAACCAATGTTAGTAGAGATAACATTATGCCACTTCTTAATGTTTAAGATTCAAATGCAAATTGTTTTTACTACCCATGCATCCTTTGTCAAGTCAGAACATCATCTTTAAAGTGAGAAAAAAAATAATACCAATTTTGAAGAGTTGTTATGAAGAATTGATGTGGTAAATGGAAAGTGTTGAACATAAAAAGCACCTAGTAACCGTTAGTTCTTCCTGAGTTGTGCACATAGGGCTTGGATATTGGTAATTATTAAACAACATGATATGTAAAGGGCCCAGCCCTGAGCCTGACCAAGTAGTGAGCTACATGAGATCAGAAACCATGACAACTTTCCTCACTGAATCCTAAGCACCTTAGAACTAGAACTAATACATACCGTGAATGAATTAAAGAATGCATGCCTTATTTGATTTAATAATAATTTTGAATTGTCATCCTTTTATGGTATGAAAAATAAGATGGTATTTATTATTTTAAAAAGTTCATTTCTTGAATAAAACAGAGATGGGGATAGGAAAAGCAAACTCAGACAATTAAAAGTTTCAGTTATGGGTGTGCCTAGGTGGCTCAGTCAGTTAAGCATCAGACTCTTGGTTTCAGTTCCCATCATTATATCATGGGTCATGGGATCTAGTTCAGGCTCTGTGCTCAATGGGGATTCTGCTTGAAGATTCTCTCCCTCTGCTCCTCACCCCATTCCTTCTCTCTCTTTGTCTAAAATAAATGTTTTTTTTTAAGTCACAGTTTTGATAATATTAATGACCTTTGTAAACTAACCAACTAATCCCTTCTTCTCCAAATCCAGTCTATCAGCAAGACCTGTCAACTTCATCCTTCAAAATATACCCTGAATCTGATCACTTCTAATCACCTCCACTATCATAAGCCAAACTGTCATCTTTTCTGGGCAACTGTACTAGTAACCTTCTTTCTGGTCTCTCTGCTTTCACTGTTTGCACAGAAGCCAGAGTGACCTTTTATAAAACACAAATTGAATCATATATTTCCTCCATTTAAAGTAATTAATGCCACTATACTTAGAATAAAAGCTCAAACATTTACCATATTTGCGAAGCCTCTCATAATGTGGTTATGAGAGCTTTACAATAATCCTAGGATCCTCTCTGCTCAGTCCTTTCTTTGAACCTTCGTGCTTTCTATTCACTCTGCCCAAAATACCTAACACACTTCTTTAAAAAATATTTTTATTTATTTATTTATTTATTTGAGAGAGACAGAGATAGTGAGAAAGAGCACAAGCAGGGAGGAGAGGGAGAAGCAGGCTCCCGCTGAGCAGAGATCCTTATTTGAGGCTCAATCCCAGGACCCTGGGATCATGATCTGAGCCAAAACAGGTGCCTAACCAACTGAGCCACCCAGGCATTTCCCTAACACACTCCCTTTTCTCATTCAGTTTTCTGTTGAAATGTCATTCAGAGAGGCCTTTCCCTAGCATCCTTTAGAAATAAAACACAACTCTTGTCATTCTTTTCCACCATATCCTACTTTATTTTGCATAGATTTATACTCTATCACAAAGTTTATATTTTGATGTACCTATGTGTTTACTGTGTCGCCATGAATAACGAATAACCCCCGTTGAGGACAGGATATAACAGTTGTTAATAGTGCATAATCTTGGGGAACTGGTTGGCTAGGTCAGTTAGGCAGCTACCTTCAGCTCAAGTCATGATCTCAGGGTTCTGGGATCAAGCCCCACATTGGGATCCTTGCTCAATAGGGAGCGTGCTTTTCTCTCTGCCTGCTGCTCCCCCTGCTTGTGCTCTCTCTCTTTCCATGACCAATAAATAAATTAATTTTTAAAAAAAGAGTGCCTAATCTGGTACTGGATTTCTTGGATTTGAATCCTGACTTCTTGGCTTCATTACTTACAGGTGTATATCCCTGAAAAAGTTACTTAACCATTCTGTTTCTTGGTTTACTCACCTATAAAATGGGATGAGAGTGATAACTATCTCACAATGTTGTAAAAACAAAAAGAAGTGAGATAACACCATGCAGCCAAAATTAGTGTGACGCATAGTAAATGATATATAAGTGTTATTGTTATTATTATTATTATTTTCTCTGTCTCAGCCCTGGGATAATCTCTTGGAATGTATCAAGTGTTTAATAAATATTTACAGAATGATGATACGTGTGCATTGTAAACCTGATTTTCAGAACAACTATAAGATTGGGTTAAGGGTCTGAAGAGCACAGAAATGTTAGTGTTACTGACTGTTATCTCCAGGCATGTCAGAACACTAGAAACTGACTGGGTGAATGAAGAAGTCACTCATAGGGGGAGGAGAGAAGGATAGAGATGAAGACAATGAGAAAGGGAGGGGGGTAAAGTGTTTGCTAGGAGGAGGTGTTGTTCACACACAGTGGTAACATATTTTTTTTCAGTTGAACCTACACTCCCCTCAAATATGAAGTCCTCCCCTATTCTCAGTAAACAGAATACCAAGGAAAATGTGGTTAAAATAACCCAATTGACTTATTTCGCTCAGCATAATACCCTCTAGTTCCATCCACGTTGTTGCAAATGGCAAGATTTCCTTTCATTTGATGGCTGCATAGTATTCCATTGTGTGTATATACCACATCTTTTTTATCCATTCATCTATTGATGGACATCTAGGTTCTTTCCATAGTTTGGTTATTGTGGGAACTGCTGCTATAAACATTTGGGTGCACACACCCCTTCAGATCACTACATTTGTATCTTCAGGGTAAATACCCTTATGCTGAGTGAAATAAGTCAATCAGAGAAAGACAATTATCACATGATCTCCCTGATATGAGGGATCTAAGAGGCAAAGTGGGGGGGGGGGTTGGGGGATAGGGAAGGAAAAAAGTGAAACAAGATGGGATTGGGAAGGAGACAAACTTAATCTCACATAACAAACTGAGGGTTGCCAGGGGCAGAGGGGTAGGAAGAGGGTGGTTGGGTTATGGACATTGGGGAAGGTATGTGCTATGGTGAGTGTTGTGAAATGTGTAAGCCTGATGATTCACAGACCTGTACCCCTGGGGCTAACAATACATTGTATGTTAATTAAAAAGAAAGAAAGAAAACCCTGAATTCCTATTTCCAAGAGTCTGAGATTCAGCAAAGGCCCACCAATTCTCCTGGCAAAAGCCAAAGCACTTTCCTCCATACCCAGGCAATCACAACTGCATATAAAAAGATTTCGAATAAGAAATGGGTTGGGTGGGATGAAGAACTTCTGAATTATCAATGAGTAAAAGCCTAGATTATTTTCTTTAGAAATAGAGTGCAGCCTCCATCTTTTCTCTCTCACTCTAAAATCTCCAGTCACAGGCTGACTATTAGCAGAGGTAGTAGGAGGGTGCTATTACCATTTGGTGGAAAAGGTGAAGAAAAGTATAGGACATGACTTAACTATATAGGCCATTGTCTTTTTGTCCCAAGAAAATTGAGGAAAGTCAGAAGGTGACCAATCCAGAGACTGTATTACTTATTGTTATGACACACTACGTTTTTGCCACAATCTGGGAAGCAAGCTGACCATTTAAGTGTGGGTTTATTTCTCAGCTCTCTATTCTGTTCCCCTGATCTATGTATCTATTTTTGTGCCAGTAACATCCTGTTTTGATTATTATAGATTTCTGGTATATCTTGAAATTTGGGATTGTGATACCTCGAGCTTTGTTCTTTCTCAAGATTGCTTTGACTATTCAAGGTCCTATGCTGTGCCATATAAATGTTGGGATTATTTGTTTTAGTTCTGTAAAATATACTAATGATATTTTCATATGGATTAGGTTGAATCTGTAGATTACTTTGGGTAGTATGGTTATTTTAACAATATTTATTCTTCAAATCCCTGAGCATGTTATAACTTTCCATTTTTTGTGTGTCATCTTCAGTTTATTTCATCAACGTTTTATGATTTTTGCAGCACTGCCCATCACTCCATTGATTAAGTTTTTCCAAAATATTTTATTCTTTTTGGTACAATTGTAAATGTGATAATTTTCCTAATTTCTTTTTTGCTACTTAATTATTAGTGTATAGAAAAGAAACAAATTTATGTCTATTAATTTTCTATCCTGTGACTTTTCTAAATTAATTTATCAGCTCTAGTAGTTTTCCAGAGGAGTCTAGAATTTTCTCTGTACAATATCATGCCATCTGCAAATAATGAAAGTTTTACTCCTTCCTTACCAATTTGAATGCCTTTTCTTTCTTTTTCTTGTTGGATTTCTGAAGCTAGGAGTTCCAGTCCTATGCTAACTAGAAATGGTATGAGTGGACACCCTTGATCCTGATGTTAGAGAAAAATGTCTCAGTTTTTCCCAATTGAATAGATGTTACCTATAGATTTTTTATATATGGTCTTTATTATGTTGAGGTATGTTTCTTCTAAACCTAGTTTCTTGAGAGCTTGTATCATAAGTGAATGTTGAACTTTGTCGAATGTTTTTTTCTGCATTGTATGAGATAATCACATGTTTTTTGTCCTTTCTGTAGTTAATGTGATTTATAATGTAGATTAATTTGTGAATATTGAACTATTCTTGCATCTCTTGAATAAATCCCACTTGATCATGAAGAAATTTTTAATGCATTATTGGATTCAATTTCCTAATATTTTGTTGAGGATTTTTGCAATTATGTCCATCAGATATACTTGCTGATAGTTTTCATTCTTTTGTAGTGTCTTTGTTTTGTTTTGATATCAAGTAAATATACAATGAGAAAAAGACTGTCTTTTCAAAAAATGGTGCTGTGAAAACTGGACAGCTGCCTGTAAAAAGAATGAAATTTGATCACATTTTCACTCTATATACAAAAATAAACTCAAAATGGATTAAAGGTTCAAATGTGAGAGACCTGAAACCTTAAAATACTATAAGAAAACCTAGGCAGTAAATTCTTTGACATTGGGGATAGCAGCATATTTCTAGATAGGTGTCCTATGAAAAGGGAAACAAAAAATAAAATTAAAATATTGAGACTACAGCAAAATAAGTCTTCTGTATAATAAAGAAAACCATCAAAAAAGCAAAAAAGCAGCCTACAGAATAAAAGATGATATTTGTAGATGAGATATCCAATAAGGAGTTAATATCTAAAATATAGAAAAAACACAACTCACCAATTATAAAAATAATCTGATTAAAATAGGTAAATGTCATGAATAGACATTTCTTCCAAAGAAGACATACACATGGCCAACAGACACATAAAAAGATGCTCAACATCATCAGTCATCAGGAAGATCAAGTTAAGACAACAAAAAGAGAGAGGCAAGGTGATGGAAGAGTAGGAGGATCTTGTTTCATCTGGTCCCTTGAATTCAGCTAGGTATCTATCAAGTCATTCTGAACACCTATAAATTCAACCTAAGATGTAAGAAAAGAACTCTACAAGTTGAAAAGCAACCACTTTTTGAAAGGTAGGAGGTGCTAATTAAATCTGAAGGGATATATTAGAAGATAAATGGTGGGGGGAGTGAGTCTCTATAAGCCAGCTACTGGAAGGTAATCTAGTCCTGCAACAGAAATTTGGAACTTTAAGAAGTCTACTCCATCGAAAGACATCCCTGCCTGAAAGGGGCTAAGTGGCAAAGGGGGGCAGAATCCTAAGTGGGACAGTATGGTCACAGGATCCCTAGGGTCATAGAAAGAATGGGGTTGCCTGAGCCAGCAGAATTCCCAAGCATTGGAGAAGGGAAACCAGCTATGGTCAGCAAGTCTGGGCATGGGCTTTCCACACAGTTTGCCATAAACAATGAAATATGGCACTATAAGATGAGGGACTACACTCCATGCAGGGAACCTACAAAGGCAGAAAGGCAGCAACACTTTTCCTTCCCACAGGAAGGGTAGTGCAGGTGCAAGCATGATTGGGCGACCACTTTCTGTATGGGGACCCTGCAAGCAGAAGGCCCCTGATAACCCTCCTCCCATCCCTGGGAGGATTGGCACAAGTGTGCACAGCATGAGTCTGCAAAGTTTGGTGCACACAAAAGTGAGGTCTGCTTCTCCCTGAGGGTTTACTGAATAGAGGGGGCTGTGATCATTCAGCTCTGAGGCTAGAGATTGGGGCACAGCCATTTTTATTTTCATCCTCTAAAGCAGCACAGAAAACTTTCAGGGAACAAAAGCCACATAAAGCAACCTAAAGCAGCTTATGCTGACCCCCAACTGCCTGGCAAGGGGTGGTTCAACTTTGCCCAGGCAAAGACACCCAAGAATCAGTACAGCTGTTCCCTCCCTCAGAAAACCAGCTGGAAAATCAGATGAATACCAAGTTTACTAAACACACAGAACTACAAAATTCCCAGGCTAGGGAAAACAGTATATAGGATTTGAGCTGATTTCTCATGATACTTATAAATTTCAATTTAAAATTTTCCTTTCCTCTTTTTTTTTCCTTTTCAACTAGTTTCTTATTTTATTATTTTTCTTTGTTTTTAATTCTTCATTTTAACTTTCCTTACTACATTTAAATTTTATAAATTTATTATTCATTTTTTGCTTTCTTTCACCGTATTCAATTTTTTTGTACATATATACGTTTTTCTTTCTTTAAAATGTTGGGATTTAGTGTCATCTAAGAAAGAGACCAAAATACACATAGGACCAAATGGATCACCCTGTTGTGTTCACCTGGGAGAATATATTCTCTTCCTTTCCCCCTTTTTTCCTTATTCTTTTATTTTTGGTTTCAGACCTCTTTGAACTTGTCTAGTATGTATTTCACTTGGGTTGTCATTGATATTTTTGACTTTGTTCTCTCATTCATCCATCATTCTCAGGGGAAAATGACTAGAAGGAAGAATTCACAAAAAAAGAGAAGAAAGAGCCAGAGATAATACTCTCTGCCACACATCTAATCAGTATGAATATAAGTAAAACGTCAGAGCTGGAATTCAGGATAAGGATTATAAAGTCACTACCTGGGCTATTATAAGGTTCTGAAGCTGGGCTTCAGGAAAGCATAAAAGACAGTAGAGAAATTTGTAGTGTAGAAGTGAAATCTAATCAGGATGAAATTAAAAGTGTTTTAATTAAGATGCCATCTAAAATGGATGTTCTAACAGTCAGGGTAAATGAGAGAGAGCTAGTAGCATAGAAGGCAAGATGATGAAAAGGAGGGAAGCTGAGGAAAAAAGAAAAAAAATCTAATGAACTATAAAGCTGAGATATGAGAAATCAGTGATACCATAAAGTGAAAAAATATTAGAACTATTGGCGTCCCAGAGGAAAAGAAATAAAGAGAAAGAGGGAGAGAACATACTTTGAGAAATTGCAGCTGAGAATTTTCCTAAACTGGGAAGGAAATAGGCATTCAAGTCCAGGAGGTAGAGAGAAACCCCCTCAAAATCAATTAAAATGGATCACACCCAAACATATAATAGTGAAGCTTAAAGAGAAAATCCTGAAAATAGGTCAACACAAGAACTCCATAACCTAGAGGGCTGAGAACATTAGACTAGTAGCAGACCCATCCATAGAGACATGGCAGGCCAGAAAAGGCTGGAATGATATATTCAGGGTATCAATGGGAAAAACACACAGCCATGAATACTTTATCAAGCAAGTCTGTCATTCCGAATGGAAGGAGAGAATGGAAGAGCTTCCAGGACAAGCAGAATCTAAAAGAACTTGTGATCACTAAACCAGCCCTGTAAGATATATCAAAAGAGATCCTGTAAACAAAGAAAGAGCCCAAAGTAACATAGACCAGAAAGAAATAGAGACAATCTACAGAAACAAAGACTGTAAAGGTAATACAAAGGCACAAAATTCATATCTTTCAATAGTTATTCTGAATGGGCTAAATGCTCCCAAAAAAAGACACAGAGAATCATTTGGATAAAAAAGCGAGACCCATTCATAAGATACTCATTTTCTATCAAAAGTCACCTCCAGATTGAAAGATGGGATGGAGAATCATTCATCATGCTAATAGACATCAAAAGAAAGCTGGGGTAGCAATCCTCATATCAGACAAATTAGATTTTAAACCAAAGTCTGTACTAAGGGATGTACAGGGACACTGTGTCATACTTAAAGCATCTATCCAACAAAGACATCTAACAATTATAAATATTTATGCTCCTAACTTGGGAGCAGACAGTTACATAGAGCAATTAATAACAAAATTAAAAAAATACATTGATAATAATAAATAGTAGTAGGGGACTTCAACACCCCACTCATAACAATGGACAGATCATCTAAGCAGAAGGTCAACAAGGAAACAAAGGCTTTGAATGACACACTGGAACAGATGGAGCTCACAAATATATATACAGAGAATTTCATCCTAAAGCAACAGAATATGCATTCTTTTCAAGTGCACCTGGAACATTCTCCAGAATAGCTCACATACTGTGTCACAAATCAGGTCTCAACCGGCAGCAAAAGACTAGGATTATTCCCTGCATATTTTCATACCATAGTGCTTTGAAACCTGAACTCAGTCAGAAGAATAAATATAGAAGGAACTCAAATACTTGGAAATTAAAGAGCATCCTACTGAAGAACAAATGGGTCAACCAAGAAATTAAGGAAGAATTTAAAAAATATATATGGAAACAGAGAAAATAAAACCGCAACTGTTCAAAACCTTTGGGATGCAGCAAAGGCAGTCCTAGGAGGGACATACATAGCAATACAAGCCTTTCTCAAGAAACTAGAAAAGTCTCAAACACAATCCTAACCACACGTATAAAGGACCTGAAGAAAGAACAGCAAATATAGGCTAAACCAAGCAGGAGAAGAGAAATAATAAAGACTAGAGCTGAAAAAATGAAATAGAAACAAAAGATCAGTAGAACAGACCAGTTAGACTAGAAGCTTGTTATTTGAAAGAATGAATAAGATCAACAAACCTCTAGTGAGACTTATCAAAAAGAAAAGAGAAAGGGCTCATATTAATAAAATCATGAATGAAAGAAGAGAGATCAAAACCAGCACCAAGGAAATACAATTTTAAGAGCATATTATAAGAAAATATATGCTAACAAATGAGGTAATCTGGAAGAAATGGATGAATTCCTGGAAACTTATAAACTACCAAAACTGAAACAGGAAGAACTAGAAGACTTGAACAGACCCATATCCAGCAAGGAAATTAAAAAAATAATCAAAAATCTCCCAACAAACAAGAGTACAGGGCCAGATGTCTTCTCAGGGGAACTCTAATGAATTTTTAAAAAACTAATACTTATTCTTCTGAAGAAGTTTCAAAAAGTAGATATGGAGGGAAACTTCCAAATTCGTCCTATGAGGCTAGAATTACCTGGATCCCAAAACAGGACCAACACCCTAACAAAAAGGAGAATTACAGAACAAAATCCCTGATGAAAATGGATTATAAAATTCTTACCAAGATACTAGCCAAGAGAATCTGAAGTTACAATAAAAGGATTAGGTAGGGTTTATTCCTGGGATGCAAGGGTGGTTCAACATTCACAAATCACTCAACACGATAGAGCACATTAATAAAAGAAATGACAAGAACTGTATAATCCGGGGCACCTGGGTGGCTCTGTCAGTTAAGCATCTGCCTTCAGCTCGGGTTGTGATCCCAGGGTCCTGGGATTGAGCCCCGCATTAGGCTCCAACTCAGCAGGAAGCCTGTTTCTCCCTCTCCCATTCCCCATGCTTGTGTTCCCTCTCTTGCTGTCTCTTTCTGTCAAATAAATAAATAAAATCTTTTAAACAAATCAAAAAGAACTGTGTGATCCACTCATACAGTTGTTGCAGAAAAAGCATTTGACAAAACACAGCATCCATTCTTGATTAAAACTCCACAGTCTAGGACAACAGGGAACATACTTCAATATCTAAAAACAGTCTAAGAAAATCCCACAGTGAATATCATTCTCAATGGAGGAAAACTGAGAGCTTTACCCCTAAAGTCAAGAAAAACAACAGGAATGCCTACTTCCACCACTGATCTTTAATAGATCTTTAATACGTATCTTGCCCTCAGCAATCAGACAACAAAAGGAAATAAAAGGCATTCAAATTAGCAAAGGAAAATTCAAACTCTTACTATTCACAAATGGCATGGTACTTTATGTGAAAAACCCAAAAGACGCCACCCCAAAATTGTTAGAACTCAACAGGAATTCAGCAATGTGGCAGGATATAACATAAATGCAAAGAAATCAGTTGCATTCCTATACACTAACAATGAAACAAAAAAAAAGAGAAATTAAAGAATAGATCCCACTTACAATTGCACCAAAAATCATAAGCTATCTAGTAATAAACCTAGCCAAAGAAGTAAAGGCTCTATGCTTCAAAATCTATGGAACAGTTATGAATAAATACAAGAAGACACAAAGAAATGGAAAAACATTCCATGCTCATGAATTGGAAGAATAAATATTGCTAAAACGCCTATGATACCCAGAGCAATCTACACATTCAATGCAATCCTTATCAAAAACACGATTAACATTTTTCAAAGAGCTGGGACAAACAAGACTAAATGTGTATGGAACCAGAAAAGACCCCCGATAGCCAGAGGAATATTGAAAAATAAAACCAAAGCTGGTGGCACCACAATGCTGGACTTCAAGCTCTATTATAATGCTGTAATCACAAAACAGTATGGTATTGGCATGAAAGCAGATACATAGATCAATTGAACAGAATAGAATATCCAGAAATGGACCCATAACTCTGTGGTCAACTGATCTTCAACAAAGCAGGAAAAAATAGCCAATAGAAAAAAGACAGCCTCTTCAACAAATTGTACAGAGAATATCAGACAGCCATATATAGAAGAACGAAACTGGATCATTTTCTTACACTATACACAAAGATAAACTCAAAATGGGTGAAAGACCTCAATGTGAAACAGGAATACATCATAACCATAGAGGAGAATGCATGCAGCAACATCCTTGACCTCAGCCCCAACAAATTCTTGCTATTCACATCTCCAAATATAAGGGAAACAAAAGCAAAAATGAAATTTTAGGACTCATAAAGATAAAAAGCTTTTTCACAGCAAAAATAAAGTTGAACAAAACTCAGAGACAACCCATGGAATGGGAGAAGATATTTGAAAATGACATTACAGATAAAGGGCTGGTATCCAAGATCTATAGCCATGCCTACTCAATGTGAATTTATGAAGTGTGTAGTACTCTCTGTCTTTCACATGCTAATGCCCTGAAGAAAATAAACTGAAGACTAATGGTAAGTCAACATGGAAAAAAAAAAAAGAATTTCTCAAACTCAACACCTCAAAAACAAATAATCAATCAAGAAATGGGCAGAAGACATAAACAGACACTTCTCCAAAGTAGGGAGAGTATTTGCTCTTCTCAGAGAGTGTCCCTGAGAGGTAGTGTTCACAGAGACAATCTCTGGGAACAAAGAGCCTGGCCAGCATCATTTCCTTTCCCTCAACCCCTCAGCATAGAGCCACCTGAAGAGGTGGTCCAGAGCACATACTAACTGCCTAACTTGCTTACACCAAGACTGCCATTCTCATTCAAGCTTGATTCAGTCCCAGGAAGGCAGGCTCATCTCCACTGAAGACCAGCACAAAACCTTGCCCACACCATGTCTCCTGACAAGAGACTTCTGCAGGGCTTCAGTTCTGGTAGAGTTTGTGTCAGTTCTCATTTCATAAGCAGACCAGAGTACACCTTGTTAAAACTTGTCTCAGTCAGGACAAGGATCAAACACTACTCATAAAAGATAGGGAAAACCTCTGCAGAACGACTGGCCTGAAAAATAGAGCAACCAAAACTCAACAGCAGAGCCCACATAGCACACACAAGAGACATCGCTGAAGTACAAGGCCTTGGACACTACATGACCTCTTTTTCATAAGGCTATTGGCATTCAAGAGCAAGACACATAACTGGCTTTTATAACACAGAGGAAAAGGAAAAAAAATAGACAAAATGGAAAGGGAGGAATTTATTCTAAATGAAAGAAAAAGACAATACCAGAGCCAGACATCTATGTGAAACAGATGTGTAACATGTCCAATAGATAATTCAAATTAACAATCATAGGGATAATAACTTGACTGAGAAAAAAATGGAAAGGACCAATGAGACACTTACCACAGAAATAAAAGAGTTAAAAAAGAATCAATCAGAGATGAACAATGCAATAAATGAGATTAGAAACAGCCTTGATGCAATGAACATCAGGCTGGAAGTAGAAGAGGAATAGTGACCTAGAAGACAAAATAATGGAAAATTAAAAAGCTGAACAAAAGAGAGAAAGAATTATGCAACAAAAGCATAGATGTAGGGAAGTCAGTGACTCCATCAAATGTAATAATAACATTCACATTATAGGAGTACCAGAAGAGGAAAAGAGAAAAAAACGATCAGAAAATTTATTTGAAGAAATACAAGCTGAAAAATGTCCTAATCTGGGGAAGGAAACAGATAATCATGTCCAAGAGACAGAAAGAATCCCCAACAAAATCAACAAAGGCAGGTCCACACCAATACATATTGTAATAAAAACTTGAAATATGTATCTTTTTTTCTTTTCCTACCACCTTAACCCCCACCCCCGTTGCATCTCCACTTCCTCATATCAGGGAGATCATGTGATAGTTGTCTTTCTCCAGTTGACTTATTTCTCTAAGCATAATACGCTCTAGTTCCATCCATGTCATCGCAAATGGTAAAATTTCATTTCTTTTGATGGCTGCATAGTATTCCATTATATATATATACCACATCTTCTTTATCCATTCATGAAACAAGATGGGATTGGGAGGGAGACAAACCAAAAGAGACTCTTAATGTCATAAAACAAACTGAGGGGGGTGGGGGGGAGAGGGGTTGGGAGAGGGTGGTGGGGTTACATTATATGTTTAAATAAAAAAGCTTAAAGAAAAACAAACAAACAAAAAAAGGTTAAAAAAAAACTTGAAATATGTAGTGATAAAGAAAAATATCTTAAAATATCTTAAAAGATGCAACACAAAAGAACTCCCTATCTTACAAGGGAAATCCCATAAATGTGGTTGGAGATTTCTCAAAAGAAACTTTGCAAGCCAGAGGGAAGTGGCATGATATGTTCAAAGGGATAAATGGGACAAATCTTCAGTGAAGAATATGCTTCTCATCATGCCTTTCATTCAGAACAGTAGGACAGAAACATCATTTCTTAGATGAACAAAACATAAAGGAGTTTGTGACCATTAAACTAAGCTTATGAAAATATTAAAGGAGGGGGCACCTACGTGACTCAGATGGTTGGGCTTCTGAACTTTGGCTCAGGTCATGATCTCCAGGTCCTGGGATCAAGCCCCATGTCGGGCTCACAGCTCACTGGGGAGTCTGCTTCTGCATCTCCCCCTGCTTGTGTTCTCTCTCTCTCTTTCTCAAATTAATGAATAAAATCTTAAAAACAAAGAAATATTAAAGGGGACTCTTTGAGTGCAAAGGAGAGAACTGAAGTGACAAGGACAAGAAAAGATCAGAGTAACCTCCAGAAACAACGATAAAACAAGTAATAAGATAGTACTAAATACAAATCTATCAATAATAACATTGAAAGTACATAGACTAAATGATCCAATAAAAAGACTTGGGTGTCAACAAGTATGAAAAAACAACGTGAATTGCACACATGTTGCATATATTTTAGATCTAAAGATATCTGAAGACTGAAAGAGAGGGGATGAAGAAACATCCATCACACAAATGGATGGTAAAAGAAAGCACAGTGACAACACTAATATCAGACAAACTAGACATTAAACCAAAACTGTAACAGAGACAAAGAAGGACACTATATCATAATAAAAGGGACAATCCAACAAGAATATCTAATAGTTGTAATTAAATATGCACACAACCTGGGAGGATCCAAATATATAAAACAGTTACAAGGATAAAGGAACTAATTTATAAATAGCACAATAATAGTAGGAGACTTTATCACCCCACTTATATCAATGGACAGATTGTCTAAACAGAAAATGAACAAGGAAACAATGGCTTTGAAAGAAACATTGAACAAGATGGACTTAATAGGGATATGCAGAACATTCTATCAGAATACACATCCTTTTCAAATGCACATTGGATATTCTCATGTTTATTTTCTCTATTCAGGAGAACAAAACAGATCTCAACAAATACAAAAAGACTGAGATCATACCAGAGAAGTTCTCTGACAACACTTTAAAACTAGAAGTCAACCACAAGAAAAAAAAAAAAAGTCTGGAAAGAACACATATACACAGAGCTTGAACAACATGATACTAAGTGAAGAATGTGGCAACAAGAAAATCAAAGAGCAAATTTAAAAAATATACCCAAATAAAAAAATCATGAATAAAAGAGGAGAGATCACCACCAACACAAAAGAAATTTAAAAAATCACAAGAGCATATTATAAGCAACTATATGCTAACAAATTAGGAAATCTGGAAGAAATGGATGCATTGCTGAAACTTAAAAACTACCAAAACCAAACCAGGATGAAATAGAAAACCTGAGCAGACCCATAACCAGCAAGGAAATTGAAGTGGTAATCAAAAATCTCCCAACAAACAGGAGCCCAGGGCCAGATGGCTTCCCAGGGGAATTCTAACAAACTTTTAAAGAAGAATGAATACCTATTCATAAGGATTATTCACCATGACAAAATGGGATTTATTCTTGGGCTGCAACATTGGTTCAACATCTGCAAATCAATCAATGTGATATGCTACACAAATAAAAGAAAGGACAAGAACTATATGATCTTCTCCATAGATGCAAAAAAATATACAGCATTCTTTTGTGATTAAAACTCATCAGTGTAGGGAAAGAGAGTGCATACCTCAATATCATAAAGGCCATCTATGAAAAGTCCACAGATAATATCATTCTTAGTGGGGAAAAACTGAGAGTTTTTCCCTTAAGGTCAGTAACACGACAGGGCTGCCCACTCTCACCATTATTGTTAAACATGTTACTGGAAGTCCTAGCAACAACAATCAGTCAACAAAAAGAAATAAAAGGCATTCAAACTGGCAAAGAAGAAATCAAACTCTCTCTATTCACAGATGATATTTTATGTGAAAAACTCAAAAGATGTCACCCCAAAATTACCAGACTCATAGAGCAATTCAGTAATGTGGCAGGATACAAAATCAATGCACAGAAATCAGCTTCTTTCTTGTACATTAACAATGAAACTGTAGATAGAGAAATTAGAGAATTGATTTCCTTTACAATAGCTCCAAAAGCACTAAAATATCTAGGAATAAACCTAACCAAAGAGGTAAATTTTCTATACACTAGACACTAGAGAACACCTATGAGTGAAATTGAGGAAGACACAAAAAGATGGAAAAACATTCCATGCTCATGGATTGAAAGAATAAACATCATCAAAATGTCTATGTTGCCCAGAGCAATCTGTATTTTCAATGCAATCCCTATCCAAATAGCATTAACATTTTTCAGATTGACATTTTGTATAGAACCCAAGAAGACCCTGAATCTCCAGGGAACTGTTGAAAAAGAAAATAGAAGCTGTGGGCATCACAATGCCTAACTTCAAGCTACATTCCAAAGCTGTGACGACCAAGACAGCATGTTATTGGCACATAAACAGACACATAGACCAATGGAACAGAATAGAGACCCCAGAAATGGACATACAACTCTTTGGTCAACTAATATTTGACAAATCAGGAAAGAATATCCAATGGAAAAAAGACAGTCTCCTCAATAAATGGTCCTGGGAAACTAGGAAGCTGCATGCATAAGAATGAAACTGGACCATTATCTTGTACCTTATGCAAAGATAAATTCAAAATGAAGGAAAGACCTCAATGTGAGACAGGAATCCATCAAAATCCTGGAGGAGAACATAGGCAATAACTTCTTTGACATTGGCCAGAGCAACTTCTTTCAAGACACATCTCTAAAGGCAAGGGAAACAAAATAAAAACTGAACTATCAGGGCCTCATCAAGATCAAAGTCTTCTACACAGCAAAGGAAACAGTCAGCAAAACCAAGAGGCAACCCACGGAATGGGAGAAAATATTTGCAAATGACATCTAAGAGCTATAAAGAATTTATCAACTTAACACCCAAAAACAAATAATCTAGTGAATAATGGACAGAAGACATGAACAGACATTTCTCTAAAGAAGACATCCAAGTGACCAAAAGTCACATGAAAAAATGTTCAATATCACTAGCCATCATGGAAATAGAAATCAAAATCACAGTGAAATACCACCTTAAACCAGTTAGAATGAAAAAAAAAAAACAAGATAGGAAACAACAAATGTTGACAAGAATGTGGAGAAAATATGTTACACCGTTGTTGGGTGAGAAAGCTGGGTCTTTGATTATGTAGTGATCTGTTTAAGAATACAAACTGGTAAGAGGGAATGCAAGTTGGTGCAGGCACTTTGGAAAACAGTGTGAAGAGTCCTCAAGAAATTAAAAATAGAGCTGCCCTATGAACCTGCAATTGCACTACTGGGTATTTACCCCAAAAACACAGATGTAGTGAAAAGAAGAGCCATATGTACCCCAATGTTCATAGCAGCAATGTCCTCAATGGTCAAACTATGGAGGGAGCTGAGATGTCTTTCAGCAGAAACATGGATAAAGAAGATGTGGTTCATATATACAGTGGAATATTACTCAACCATCAGAAAGAATGAATACCTACCATTTGCACTGACATGGATGGAACTGGAGGGGATTATGCTAAGTGAAATAAGTCAAGCAGAGAATGACAATTATCATATGGTTTCACCCATATGTGGAACATAAAGAACAGTGGGGAGGACCATAGGGGAAGGGAGGGAAAAATGAATGGAAATAAATGAGATGGAGACAAGCATGAGAGACTCTGGACTCCAGGAACCAAACAGTTTCAGAAGGGAGGGTTTGGGGTGATGGGCTAACTGGATGATTGACATTAAGGAGGGCATGGGTTGTAATGAGCAGTGGGTGTTATGCACACTAACGACTTGTTGAACACTACATCAAAAACTAATGGTGTACTTTATAGTGACTAACATAAAATAATAAAAAAGAGTATGATGTACTATATGTTGGCTAACTGAACATGATTAAAGAATTAAAAAAACAGAATGAAATAGAAAAATATACACAGAACTTGTTAATTTTAATTAAAAAAAAAGAATATTCCTCCTCCTTGGGTTAATTTTCCAATCCGTCTGTATTATTTTTTCATAGTCATAGTAAGCCAGTGATTGGTAGTGAACATCAAGAAGAAATAGTGTAGTTATGCTACAGAATGAATTATAAAGGCAAGGGTATATTCTTCCATCTTAAAGATTTGAAGTACTAGGTAACATTTCTGGGGAAAAAAAGATTCTGCTACAAGGGATCAAATTAGAGAACCCATAGTTTTGTTTTGTTTTCCATTTGACTTATGGATTATTCCTATCTCTGCTAGGGAAATGAGAGAATTATGGATGGGAATATTTGGAATTATATTGCCTTTTGCCTTGATCTTCCCTCTTGCCTATAGGGAGAAAAATGTGTTCAGGCTTAGTCATTAACATATCTCTTCTTAGAAGTCCCATAGTGATAAAGAATTAATTGGAGGGGTACCTTCTGCTCCTTGGAAAAAGCCACATCCACTCAATGCAATGTCTATGCTCTGTATATAATAGGAAGCACTGATGATTTGTGTGCAATGTGAGCACCATATCCAGGATATGAGCACTGAGTCCTGTTTGTAGCTTGTTACCCAGGGCAACCTATTTTATCTGAAAATTCTCCTAATCCCTCAGGAATTTTTCATTTAACTTCTTCCCAATTTCCATTGTGGGGGAGAGGAAGTAGCTTTACATGTACTCCCTACTACCATATTTTGACTCTCAGAATGTTGTCATGGCAATTTTTCACCTTCTTTAGTGACCACCTATTACCTCAATGAAAGAAGCTGACTGGCCTTTTGAAATTTTCACTTAAGGTTGGCTTTATTTACAAATGGTTCCCACTTTCTGCCTGCTTATTTATGGAGAGGGATCATAGGCTAAAAGAAAGGAAGAGAATGGCAGTAAGATTACCCTGGTTTTCAGGAGTATTTGGCATTGTACTTTCCACCCACCTTTAATCTCTTTTAAGGGCGACCAAGGGTATCCTGAACAAGAATGTAAATGACCCTTTTTGTTTTGGGGATTTTTCTGATAAATCAGAGACAACCCACTCTCTATGTCTCATGCCAATTACTTCAGAAGAATGAGGGCTGGTTTATAACCAAGCATTCTCTCTTCTGCAGTACAGGAGGATGCCTCCAGTCACAGGATAACTTGCTCAGTGGTAGCAAACTATAGTTGCACTTGCAAAATTTTGGGATGTCGTGAAATATTTTTCTTTAAGTCTAAGTTCTCAAGAGGTATCTTCAAGGTATGAATTATTTTAGGGGAATCTGAAAAACATACAAAAATCAAAGTTTTTTTTAGCTATCTCTGTAGGAGATATGTTGACAGGAAAATGCCTTTTTAAAGGTTTTATTTATGTATTTGACAGATAGAAAGAAAGAATGAGAGGGAGCAAGCACAAGCAAGCAGAGCAGCAGACAGAGGGAGAAGAAGGCTCCTTGCTGAGCAGAGAGCCTGATGTGAGACTCAATCCCAGGACCCCAGAATCATGACCTGAGCCAAAGGCAGATGCTTAACTGACTGAGCCACGCAGATACTCCTTGGAAACTGACTTTTCTTTTCTTTTTTTTAAGACTTTATTTATTTGACAGAGAGAGATCACAAGTAGGCAGAGAGGCAGGCAGAAAGAGAGGGGGAAGCAGGCTCCCTGCTGAGCAGAGAGCCCGATGTGGGTCTCAATCCCAGGACCCTGGGATCATGACCCGAGCCAACGGCAGAGGCTTAACCCACTGGGCCACCCAGGTGCCCCAGAAACTGACTTTTCTAAGAGAAAAAAACAAATATAGGAAAAGTGGTATGGACAGAGGTTATAATGTATTTCTTAATCTTTTTTATTTTTTAAAGATTTTTATTTATTTATTTGACACACAGAGAGAGATCACAAGTAGGCAGAACAGCAGGCAGAGAGAGATGAGGAAGCAGGTTCCCTGCTGAGCAGAGAGCTCAATGGGAGGCTCAATCCCAGGACCCTGAGATCATGACCCAAGCCAAAGGCAGAGGCTTAACCTACTGAGCCACCCAGGCGCCCTTGTTTCTATCTTTTTAGCTAAGAACTCATTGTTTCAAACTGATGTTCTAGATTCATATATATTTATCTCAGGCCTAGAAGTAAACACCAGTTTCCTCTTGCCCAAGTCTTTGTAGGCCCCAATCTCCTTTTGATAATATTTGCCTAAATGCCTTTTAGCTTCTGGGTGTTCACTTCCAGTAACTGTAAACTCGTTATCTTTTGAGGAGTCCATTCTATGTCTAGATAACTCTGGTTTTCAGAAAATTTTCATTTTCAGAAAATGAAATCCAGAGGTGGATTTCTGAAATCCAGAGGTGGATTTCAGAAATCCACCTCTGTGTGTAGCTTCTACTCATGGGTGCTAGATCTGACTTTGAAAAAACAAGTTAAAAAAATAAACTCAGGGACGCCTGGGTGGCTCAGTTCGTTAAGCGGCTGCCTTCGGCTCAGGTCATGATCCCGGCGTCCTGGGATTGAGTCCCGCAACCGGGCTCCT
The DNA here is from genome assembly GCA_003697995.1 of Taxidea taxus jeffersonii. Classification (NCBI taxonomy): domain Eukaryota; kingdom Metazoa; phylum Chordata; class Mammalia; order Carnivora; family Mustelidae; genus Taxidea; species Taxidea taxus. The sequence continues at coordinate 43,522 of RCUC01113533.1, read as the reverse complement.
TGCTCGGCAGGGAGCCTGCTTCTCCCTCTGCCTCTGCCTGCCTCTCTGCCTGTGCTTGCTCCCACTCTCTCTCTCTCTGATTAATAAAAAAATAATTAAAAAACTCACTTTTCTAACTATTTCTTGAGGGAATGTTTCTTACTCGTTTCTCTATCTTTACCTAAAAATATGCTCCATTTTACCTGTTTTATTTTAACATGTAATACTCAGAAGTGAAATTGGACTTGGTAAGGTATGACTGGCCCTGGTAGTGCAAACATATTAATTCCTTTCTCTAAACTTTGCACTATAGAAATGCATATAGATGCTATATTGCCATATTGAGCCATTGCATCATTCCTATGGAAGTCATAAAACCTGCTCAGTGTTTTTCATTCATACCCTTGTTCTAGGCCAAACCCCCACCTTTCCTTAATATCCAAAGGGAAGCCTCCTCTGCCACTGGACCTTATTTTTACCTTTTTATTCTGTTTTTTTTTTTTATTTTTTATCTTCACTTAGAAGATGGCTATCTTCAGAAGCTTGCACACTCAATACTTCCATGGAGCCCTTTCTTTTTTTTTAAGATTTTGTTTATTTATTTGACAGAGAGAGATACAGCTAGGCAGAGAGGGATACAGAGGGAGGGAGGGATACAGAGGGAGACAGGGAGAGATACAAGTAGGCAGAGAGGCAGGCAGAGAGAGAGGAGGAAGCATGCTCCCTGCTGAGCAGAGAGCCCGATGTGGGGCTTGATCCCAGGACCCTGGGTTTATGAACTGAGCCAAAGGCAAAGGCTTTAACCCACTGAGCCACCCAGGCACCCCCATGGAGCCCTTTCTATCTTCTCTCTCTTTTAGCAGGTCAGAGGAAGTCAGTCTTTTCTTTTCTTTAGGCTCAGTATCTAACCGTAAAATCACCACAGTTCTTTGGTCACTCATCTACTTAAACTTACTCACTTTTGGGCTAGGCTAAAGCTAGGGCCTGAGCCAGATAGAAGTCAAAGGGGTTTCTGAGGACCAAGCATAGCTGATTTTTACCAGAGATGTAAAGAACTATGGTCAGGTGGGTTTCCTTTTGAGAACAGCTAGGTCTGAGCCCAAAGCTTCTCATGGCGTGAGCAAGTGGAAGCCGAGGAAAATTTTCTGAAGAAAATCTACTTCCTGGAAAGAATCTCATTTTTCTGTGCCTTGAACATAGATGTGAACCTCTTCTGTATGTGGCATTTTGTTTTAGTTTCTGAAGAACATTCTTACCAATTATCTCATCTGGAAAGAGTATACACCACTGTTCACTGTCTCAATTTTACAGATACAGGAACTGGAGCTCAGAGATGTGGAGTGACTCACCCAAAGTAACACAGCAAGTTAAGTGTGACCTTATTAGGTGGCAAGGCCTGCAAAAGAGATGGAAGCAGAGTAACTCCTTATTTGTTCTAGTTCCACCATGAAAATTGTATAAGCTCTGGCCAGCACTTTTGATTAAAATATAAATAAGTGCAACAATCTGGGTGGATCTAGAGGTTATAATGCTAAGTGAAGTAAGTAACTCAGAGAAAAACAAAAACATATGATTTTATTCATGTGTAGAATTTAAGAAACAATAAATGAAAAAAGAAAGAAGCAAACAAAAACACAAAACTTTTTTAAAAGTGTTTTATTTAATTTCCAGTTAGTTAACATACAGTGTAATATTAGCTGTAGGTGTACAGATTAGTGATTTAACACTTTTATACAACACCCAGTCCTCATCACAGGCACACTCCTAAATCCCCATTACCTATTTAATTCATCCCCTCCCAACCCCTCTTTGGTAACCATCAGTTTGTTCTTTATAGTTTGCCTCTCTTTTTTCACCTATGATAATTTGATTTGTTTCTTAAATTCCACATATGAGTGAAATCATATGGTATTCATCTTTCTCTAACAGACTCTGAGAGAACAAATTAGTGGTTTCCCAAGAGGAGATGGGTAGGGGAATGGGTGAAATAGGTGATGAAGATTAAGGCATGCACTTATCATGATGAGCACTGAGAATGTATAGAATTGTTGAATCACAAGAACAATATGTTAATTATACATGAATAAAAAAGTAAAAGGTCTTAACAGAATACACACTTTAAAATATCAAATAATACCTCATCTCTGAGCCTCATGGTTTATGAACTTTGCTAGAGGAGAAGAGTCAATCTGACAGTCTGAAGTACAGGAATTTTTAGAAACAATATCTCCTGTGTCTTTAAGGCTAGGACATCAACAACTAGAAACTTCTTTAAGAAACTGAATAGTCAAGGCACCTGGGTGGCTCAGGTGGTCAAGTGTTGGACTCTTGGTTTAGCTCAGGCTTTGATATCAGGGATGTGGGATCATGTCCCATGTCAGGCTCTACTCTAGTGCTGAGTCTGCTTGAGATTCTTTACCTACCCTCTCCCTCCCTTTCTGCACCTCCCAAAGCTCATTCTTTTTTTTTTAAGATTTATTTATTTATTTGACAGACAGAGATCACAAGTAGGCAGAGAGGCAGGCAGAGAGAAAGGAAGGGAAGCAGGCTCCCTGCTGAGCAGAGATCCTGATGTGGGGCTTGATCCCAGGACCCTGGAATCATGACCCGAGCCGAAGGCAGAGGCTTTAACCCACCAAGCCACCCAGACGCCCCCCCAATGCTCATTCTTGCTTTCTTTATCTATCTCTTTCTCTCAAATAAATAAAATCTTCTAAAAAAGAAATGAAATGTAATCTCTATTAATTAAAAAAATTAACCAAGAACACATATAGGTAGAAAAAATGTCAATTTAAAACAAACATCAAATTAAACCCATATGTCCTTTATATTTTTTCTTATCCAAACCCAGTGAAAAATATTCTAAAACACGGAGTCTCCCAGGAGGAGTTTAGGGTGGAGAGACAAGACCAGGATTTGAGTGCAACCATTAACAGAGTAGCTTAGTTCAATTGCTTCTCTTCTCTAGGTCTGTTTACTTATGTGGAAAATATTTGCCATTGATGAAAGCTAAAGAGTTTTAGGAAATCCATTCAAAATGTATTAGATACATTCACGGTAACTCCATCAAATTGTGCCTAAAAGAAGAAAATTCTCATAGAACTAGGAGGCATCCTGTTTTAGGATAGAGGAAGGCAGGCTAAGAAATTCTACTTCAGATGGTCATAAGACTGGTGCCACAGAGACTGCACAAGATAAAGATTTTTCAAGTGTGAGCAAGATGAAATTGAAACAGGGTTTGGTGCTCCTGGGTCACCAAATAGGTAGACCAAAGTCAGACTAGGACTTTAGCAAACAGATACTCCAAAAAATTAAAAAAAAAAAAATCTGATACTCTCTATTTAAAAAACCTCCAAAATAGTTATCATGGAAATTGCAGAATTCCATCCACCAATTTTATGCTTTGTATGCTTTTGGTTGGTTGGTTGGTTTTGGCGGGTTTTTTTTTTTTTGGTGTTTTTTTTTCTTCAGGTTCTTATCTGAATTTCATTTAGTTATAATATAGGCGTACAATATAGTGATTTAACAGTACCATACAATAACCCCATGCTCATCACAAGTGCATTCCTTAAAAAAAAAAAAAAGTGCATTCCTTAATCCCCATCACCTATTTAAACCAACCGCCTATCCACCTCCCCTCTGGTATAACATTAGTTTGTTCTCTGCAGTTAAAAGCCAGTTTATTGTTTGCTTCTCTCTCTTTTTCCATTCCTTTGCCCATTTGTTTGTTTCTTAACTTCCACATATGAAATACATATGGGAGGGAACCCTAAACACAGAATTATAATAAATGATGTCTTCTTTTCCTGTTGTTTTGGCCTCCCCAGATCCCATTGCATGTGGCTTAATACAATCTATGCAAGAAATGCAAGTGTCTCATCACCCTACTTCTAAGCCCAGCCTATGGGTAGCTTTGTCACTTTCATTAGCCTAACATTTAGTCCACGTGCTTGCTGCAACCAAACATTCATTGTGAAGGAAGTTACTTCAAGATATTTTGTCCTTTCTCTTGACTTATTTAAAATCAAGGGAAAGTGCACCAAATGACTAATATGGTTTGAAGATGCTAATAAATGGAAATGGGGGATTCCAGATGGCTTCTTCATTTGTTTAGGGAAGAGGTAGTACAAGACTTGTTAGATGGTTCCAGTGTCTAAGAGTCCTTACTCTCAGGAAGTTCTTATTTAAATCAAATTTAATTTCTCTTGCTAAAACTTAACCTCATTTACATTTGATCTTTATTAATTTGAAAAGTTCAAATCTTTCTCTCTTTTTTTTTTCTTTTAGGGGAGAGGAAAGATATATTAGAAAGACCTTTTCTTGGCCAAAGTATCTGTGAATGACCAAAGCCAAGATCCTTCCTTCACGATGTCAATTTCCTCATCTCTAAGTCAAACAAACAATGGTTTACTCAAAGGATTGCTGTACCATTTAATTATGAAACATCCATGGAAAGGGTAAGCACCATTTTCTGTCATATAGTAGGTACAGTCAACACACTGTTTTCTCAATTCATATCCTATGATGACAGCACCAGTATCATAACATCATAATCCAGATTTTATGAATTCCAATCTAGTGTAGGAACAGTGATCATGATCATACTTTTGGGAATATCTAATCTTAAAAAGACTAGGAAATATGAGTCAATGAGAAAAGAAGAGTTATTAGTCTTGAAACCTGAGTAAAGGAGTCTGGACTTGTATAAATCAATAAGTCATTAGAAGTGTGGATTCTTGAGTTGTTGAATGACAGGATGAATGTAATGGAGTATCAGCATGTCTGAATCTCCTCTCAGTTTTGAAGATGTGTTATTACTGTGATACCTGAATTTAAGTAATTTCTGGCTGTGCTTTCAACTTCTATTCTCTAAAGTTCTATTTCCATACACTTGGAAATTCCTTAAGCCTCTCCAAAGTCTCAGCTGTCTGCTAATAGGCAGAGTGCATCAGACAGAAGGAAGATGCCTTTATCTCTCCTCTTTCCCCCAGAAAAAGAGAAAAAGAATAAAGATGCAAAGTGAGTTGACATTTGGGAAAAAAAAGGTATTTTCTGCACAAGCAAAAGATTGGAAAATGGTAGCAACTGTTTAGGAGATTGAGAAAATAAGGAGCAGTAGAGCTGAGTTAATGTTAACAGTGGCACATGGCTTCCAGCCAACTCAATGGGACCAGCTACATCAATATGTATGCTAGACCCAGAACAACAGTGGCACACATGCTGTTTTATTCTGCTTCAATTAGGCCCTATATAATGAAATTAAACAACACACTTCTAAATAACCAAATGGTCTCAGAAGAAATTAAAAAGGAATTTAGAAAATACTTTGAGAAAGATGAAATAGAAAACACAACACAAGACATACAGGGTGCAACTAAACCAGTGCTTAGCAGGAAATTTATAGTTTCAAATATTTTAAAACATAAATTAAGTCATTTATAGATAAACCAGAACATGAAAAAATGTTACTAGAAGATACATGAGAATTACTAAAGATACTCCACAACTTCTCCAACATTTATTTCATCTCACCTTGTTGAGTATTGCCATTCTAACCAGTGTGAGTTGGTATCTCAATGTAGTTTTGATTCGGATTTCCCTGATGGCTAATGATGATGAACACTTTTTCATGTGTCTGTTAGCCATATGTATTTTTTTCTTTGGAGAAGTGTCTGCTCATGTCTTCTGTCCATTTTTGACTTGATTATCTATTTTTTGAGTATTGAGTTTGAGAAGTTTTTATAGATCTTGGATATCAGCCCTTTGTCTATAGTGTCATTTGCAAATATATTCTCCCATTCATGGGTTGCCTCTTTGTTTTGTTGACTGTATGTTTTTTTTTTTTTTTTTGCTGTGCAGAGGCTTTTTTATCTCGATGAAGTCACAAAAGCTCATTTTCACTTTTGTTTCCCTTGCCTTTGGAATCATGTCTTGAAAGAAGTTGCTGTGGTCAATGTCATAAAAGTTATATATATATATATATATATATATATATATATAATCTGAAACCCCATCATTTATGGCTGCTGCCCATGGGATGAACCTCTGGATAACCCAGCTCTGATAGCCAATAGGGCTTGTGTTTACAAGTCCAATAGGACTACAGAAATAAAACACACACACACACACCAAAAAAAAAAAAAAAAAAACCAGGTGCAGGAGCACACCCTACTCTACAAATATCAACTGGACCCAGCACAGAGGGAGCAGTCAAAGAAGCTCAATTCCTTAGTTTCTCCCTTGAAAGTGCTTAACAGCATATTTTTCCAGCTACTGCTTGAGGGTCCAGTTTTTAATCAGCTTGCATCTAGGTGCTGACTTCAATCCTCCACTTTGGAAAAATGGTGGGTTTTGGCACACCATCAAATACTGGGAACCACTAAGGACAAAGAAGGTGACCTGGACAATTGCAGATGTTCAAGAGACAACTAGGCGCTCAGACTCAGCTGGTTGACAAGTTTTATTTCCTACAGAAGACCACTCTGAATAATGGGAGAGGTAGACATTCTATTTTATGTGTACAAACCAACAGAGAATGAAGGAAAGTGAAGAAACAAGGGTATTTGTTCCCAGACAAAAGAACAAAATAAACCAGAAACACAACTTAATGAAATAAAGGTAAGTGATTCTCCTGGAAGAGTTAAAATTAACAGTCATAAAGGTGTTCACTGAGGTCAGGAGACCAATACAAGAAAAAAATGTAAGAATTTCAGCAAGAAGAAAATATGAAAAAGTACCAAACAGTAATCATAAAGCTGAAGCATGGTGTAATTGAACTGGAAAATTCAATAAAGAAGTTAAAAAACAACTAGATTGAGCATGCAAAGGATCCATGGAGTCAAAAATAGGGAAGTGAAATTCATCCAAACAAAAGAACAGCAATTAAAAAAAAAGGAAAGAAAAGAAAATAATTCAAATAACTTAAGGGATGTATGGGACAAGAATGAGTAAACCAATATATGCAGTTTTGGGTTCCAAGAAGAGTGAAGGAGAGAGAAAGAGAGAGAGGGAGGGAGGAATAAAAAGTTTATTCAAAACCATAATAGCTGAAAACATCTTTAACTTGAGAAAACAGACATTGGGATCCAAGAAACTAAAGGAAAAAGGAAGCCAAAGAAGATAACTTCAAAGAGACCCACAATGAGATATGTTAACTAAATTGTCAAAAGTTAAAGACAAAGAATGTTAAAAGCAATAGAAAAGCAATTGGTTACATACAAGAAAATTTCCATAAAGCTATCAATATATTTTTCACCACAAACATTGCAGGCCAGAAGGAAGTAGGATGATATATTCAAAGTGCTGAAAGAAAAAAAGAGTCAATTAAATTAGTTTTAGTGTATTCACAAAGTTGTACAACAAACAATACAATTATATTCCAGTATATTCTACCACCCCAAAGACAAAATTTACATCCATCAGTAGTCACTCCTAATTCCCTCAATCCTCACTAATCTAATTTGTGTCTCTATGGATTTATATATATGATGGACATCTCTTACATAATTGTATGAAATAATATAATATGTGACCTTTGGTATCTTCTTCTTTTTATGTAGCATGATATCTTCAAATATGATCAATGTTGTAGCTTGTATTGATAATTCATTCCATGTTATTGGTGAATAATATTCCATTTTATGCATTCATTAGTTGATTGACATTTAAATAGTTTCCATTTTGGATGGAGTTAAGATGGTGGACTAGTAGAAGAACCCTGGGTTTGCCTCACCTCGTGAACACAGCTATATAAATATCAACACTTTGAATACCCAAGAAATCAATCTGAGGACTGACAGAACAAACTATACAACTAGAGCGAGAGAACAGTCCACACTGTAAAAGGTGGGAGGTGGGGGTTTGTGATTTGGGGGAGAAAAAGATCAGGGGTACTGCAGAGGGAAGGGAGTCCTGATCATGGAGAGAGGCAAGAGAGAGAAGTGCACAGGGAAAATACTTCCTCAAAGCCATTGACTGGGAAAACAAGAGGGGCTGGTTTTTGTAAGTTTTATGAAGAGCAAGGCTCAAAGACTGGAGTTTTAGAGTTCCCTTGTGTGGCCTGTGTGGAGCCCAGCAGGTGCTGCAGTGTTCTCGTGGAGAAGGAACATAGATAAGCCTAGTAGCAGACAGCATGATCTGAGGTTCCCATGGGACACACTGGCAGAAATAGTTCTCCCTTTTTGGAGACCATCTGGGAGAGGTGGCATTGCCTCTCAGGGGACAAAAGAGCCAGTGGGTACCATTTCCCTTCCCTGCCCCTCAGCATAGGTGCAGAGACACTTGCTGAGGGCAGATAACCTGGACACTGGCTCTTGGCTGCACTTTACCTCAAAATCCATGCCACTATGCTTTGGTGCAACTGCCCTTCTGAAACAAACCTGTATCAGTCCCAAGGAAACAAGACCCTTCCCCAGAGGACCACCATGGGTGCCATGCAGATCTCTAAAGTATGGAGGTTTAAAACTCAGCTGACCTGCCTGGGATAGTTTGCAGTGAACTACCAGGTGAGCAGATGGCCAAGATATAGACAAGGTAAAGGCAGGAATGTAAGGGATGTCTGCATTACATGAAAGGAGATGGTTCACTCTTCTGGAAGGGTTTCCCAGACACTGGTGAGTGCAAATTTCCTCTATAAGGGAGGGGGCTGGCATCATTTCTTTCTTCATACCCCCTGCAGCATAAGCTAACTTTAGTACGCAGTACAATGCCAACCCTGTCAGCCTAAACCACTTACACTAAGCCCCACCCCCTACATTCTGTAGGTGCTGTTTTCTTCTGGTAAATGTGCCTGAGAAATAAAGCAACAGACCTCTTCCCAAGAAGACCGGTACAAACCCCACATATACCACATCTACTGACCATAGAGTTCTGCAAAGCTTCAGCTCTAGTGGAAATAGCATTGGGTCCCTTTTAACAAGTAGACAAGAGCATACCTTGCTAAAACTGCCATACTCTGGCTAAGGTCCAAACACTCTCCAATGCAGGCAAGGAGAAACTCTACAAAGGACTGACCTAATGGACAGAGAAGCCATAACACAGTAGCAGAGTGTATACAGCATACACCAAAGACACTTCCTGAAGTACTAGGCCCTGGACACTATATGACCTCTTCTTCATAAAGTCACTACACTCAGGAATGAGAAATATAATAGGTTTTCCTAAACACAGGAAGAAGACACAGATCTAGACAATATGTCAAAACAGAGGACAATCAAAGGGATCATGGCCTTAGCAGTGGTGAAGGAGCCACAGCAGTGGAGAAGAGGGACAGACAGGCTAACATGCAGGGGAGAGCATGAGAAAATAAATACCCATAGCAATTGCCTTGGAAAGTAAGAGGGGCTGAATTTCATGACTTCTGGCAACAAATGGGACTCAAAGCCTGGAGTTTTAAAGGACAGCAGGCTTGGCTGTGATAAAGCCCTGAGAGCATTGCACTGCTCTTGGAGAGAAGGTAGACAAACAACCCATGGGCATACAGCATGAAAACAGCTATCTGAAGAACACCTGGATAACACAGTTGGGAGGTTATTTGTTCATTTTAGAGTCCATCCCACAGAGTCAGCATTCACAAAGAGACTCCTCCAGGAACAAAGACATTGAACAGTGCTGTTTCCCTTCCCCACACCTCAGCTGGAAGCAACTCAGCACTGACACCACCTAACTTGCTTACATTAAGCCGCAGCCCCCCGTATTCTGATGGAACCGCCCGCCCCAATCTCCTTTGCCTCAGTCCCAGCAAGAGAGACTCCTATCCAAGAAAATGAGTCCCAAACACCTACTCTCTCTGTGTCTCCCCACTCAGGAGTTTCATAGATCATTGGCACTTGTAGCAATGGTGACAATCAGACAAGAGTGCACCTAGTTAAAACATACCACATACGGGCCAAGGATGAAATACTGCCCACAATAGGCAATGACAGCCAATGCAAATGACTGACCTGAAGGATAAGTTGGTGAGGACACAACAGCAGAGTGCAGAAAATACACATTAGAGACACTCACTGAAGTTCCAGGCCTGTGGGAGCTGAAACACTACATAGAAGGGCAGTACAGGACCTCTTCTTCATAAGGACATTTCCCTCAAGAACAGGAGATGTAGCTGACTATCCCAACACAGAGAAATAGGCACAGAGATTTAGACAAAATGAGAGGACAGAGAAATTTATCACAAATGAAAGAACAGGACAAGGCCTCAGCCAGAGTTCTAAGCAAAACAGATTTAAGATATTGTCTGATGAAGCATTTAAAGCAATAATGATGACGATACTCCCTGGACTTGAGGAAAGAGTGGAAGACATGAGGAAGACCCTTCCCTTAACACAGAGATAAGGAATAACATAACAGAGATAAAGGGCTCAATAAATGAAATGAGAAACATGCATGATGGAATGAACAGTAGGCTGGAAGAAGCAGAGGAATTAATTACCTAGAAGACATAGAAATGGAAAGTAATCAAGTTTCACAAAAAAGATTAAAAAAATAATTCTGGAAAATGAGAACAGACTGAGTGAACTCATTGACTCCATCAAATGTAATGACATTTGGGTTATAGGAGTCCCAAAAGAAGAAGAAAGAATATTTTTTGAATAAATAATAGCCAAAAATTTCCCTAATCTGGAAAAAGAAACAGATATCTGGATCCAGGATGCACAGAGAACCCCCAGCAAAATCAATGAAGGCAGATATACACTGAGAAATATTGTAATTAAATTGGCAGAATATAGTGATAAAGAAAATAATTTTTCAAACACCAAGGAAAGGGAAGACAGTAACATATGAAGGAACCCTGTAAGGTGACGAGGGGATTTCTCACAACTTTCCAAGCTAGAAGAGAGTAGCATGATTCATTCAAAGTGCTGAATGAGAAAACTCATCAGCCAATAATACTCTATCCAGCAAGGCTAACATTCAGAATAAGAAGAAAGATAAAGAATTCCCCAGACAAAACTAAAGGAGTTCATGAGCATTAAGCCAGCTTTGTAAGAAATATTAAAGTAGAGTCTGAGTGGCAATGAGAGACAAAAATTGAGAGTGTGATTGTAGGAAACACAAAAGTAGTTAAAATAAATACTTCTGTAAAAATTAGCTAAGGAATTCACAAAATAAAATGATATAAAATATGACAACATATCCTTAAAATGTGGGGATGGGAGGAATAAAAAGTTGATTCAAATTTTAATGATCATAAACTTAATGTAGTCTATAAATAGAAGAGGTTATATACAAACATAATGGTGACAATATATCAAAAACTATTAGCAAATGTTCAAAGAATAAAGAGAAAGAAATCCAAATATATCACTAAAGAAAATCAGTAAACCATGAAAGAGAGAAAAGCAAGAAAGGATGAGAGAACAACTTCAGAAACAACCACAAGACAGGTAACAAAATGGCAATAAATACATATCTATCAATAATTACGTTGAATACAAGTGGACTAAATGTTCCAATCAAAACACATAGAGTGACATAATGGATAAAAAGAAAAAATACCAGTCTATATGTTGCTTACAAGAGACATGTTTTAGACATAACATATGCAAATTGAAAGTAAGAGGTGGAGAAATATTATCATGCAAATGGATGTCCAAAGACAGCTGGAGTAGCAATATTTATATTGGACAAACTAACTTTACTTTTGGACAAATTAACTTTGTTTTTTTATTATGTTTGGTTAGTCATTGTATTAGTTGCATATAATGCCCAGTGCTCATCACAACATGTGCCCTTCTTAATACCTATCACCTGGTTTCCCTTTCACCCAACCCCACCCCCTCTGAAACCCTCAGACTGTTTCCCAGAGTCTATAGTCTCTCATGGTTTGTCTCCCTCTCTGATTTCTCCCGCTTCAGTTTTTCCTCCCTTCTCCTATGGCTCTCCATGTTATTGCTAATGTTCCACATATGAGTGAAACCATATAATTGTCTTTCTCTGCCTGACTTATTTCACATAGCATAATCCCCTCCTCTTCCATCCATGCTGATGCAAATGGTGGGTATTTATCCTTTCTGATGGCTGACTAATATTCCATTGCATATATGCACCAATCTTCCTTATCCAATCATCTGGACAAATAAACTTTAAAACAAAGACTATAATAACAGACAAAAAATGACATATATAATAATAAAGGGACAGTCCAACAAGAAGATAAAGGAATTGTAAATATTTATGCACCCAAAATGGAGCACTCAAACACATACATAGTTAATAAAAAATCAAGGAACTAATTGACAATGATACACTAATAGTTGTGGACATTAATACACCACTTACATCAATGGAAAGATCATCTAAACAGAAAATAAACCAGAAAACAATGACTTTGAATGACACACTGGACCAGATTGACCTAACACATATATTCAGAGAATTCTATCTTACAATGACAAAATACACACTCTTCTCAAGTGCACTGAAACATTCTCCAGAATATATCACAGAACAGGTCACAAAATAAACCTCAACAAATTTAAGATCAAAGTCATACCATGTATCTTTACTAACCACAATGCTATGAAGCTAGAAGTTAAGCACAAAAAAATCTGGAAAGACCATAAATACATAGAAGTTAAACAACATGCTACTAAACAATAAATGGGTCAACCAGGAAATCAAAGAAGAAATAGAAAAGTACACAGGAACAAATGAAAATGAAAACATAATTGTTCAAAAACTCTGGGATGCAGCAAAAGTGGTTATAAGAGGGAAGAACAATAAAGGCCTATGTCAAGAAGCAAGAAAAATCTCAAATAAAAACCTTAACCCTATGCCTAAAACAGAAAAAGAACAATGAACAAAACCTAAAACCAGCAGAAATAAGGAAACAATAAAGATTAGAGAAGAAGAAAATGATATAAAGTTAAAAAAATACAATAAAGTGAATCAATGAAACCAGGAGATGGCTCTTTGAAAAAATACATAAAGTTTATTTATGTTGGAAAAATTAACTTTATTTTTTGGACAAATTAACTCTAACCTCTACAGGAATTATTGAGAAAAAAGAAAAAGGGGCCAAATATGTAAATTCACAAATTGGAGAGTTGATATAGGAACCAATGCTACAGAAATACAATTATGAGAATATCATGAAAAACCATATGCCAACAATATTGGCATATTGGACCACCCAGAGGAAATTGATAAATTCCTAGAAACATATTAACTAAAAAAAAAAAAAACTGAAAGAGTAAGAAATAGAAAAATTGAACAGTTTGATAACCAACAAGGAGACTAAATCTGTAAGCAAAAAAATCCCAACAAACAAAAGTCCAGGACCAGATGGCTCCATGGGTTGATTTTACCAAGCATGTAAAGAATAGTTAATACCCATTCTCCTCAAACTATTTCATAACATAGAAAAGGAAGGGAAATACACAAATTCATTCTATGAACCCATCATTACTCTGATACCAAAACCAGATAAACACACCACTAAAAAGAGAAGTATAGACCAATATCCCAGATTAACATTGATGCAAAACATCTCAATGAAATAGATGCAAAACATCTCAATGAAATAGATGCAAAACATTCTCAATGAAAAATTCTCAAAGAAACTGGATCCAACAATATGTTTAAAAAAATCACTCACCAAGATAAGTGGAATTTATTCCTGGGTTGCAAGGGTAGTCCAATATTCACAAATCAATCAATGTGCTACATCACATCAATAAGAAAAAGGCTAAGAACCATGTGGTCATTTCAATAGACACAGAAAAATCATTTGACAACATACAATATCTATTCATGATAAAACCCTCAATAAAGAAGGTTTAGTGGGAATAATCTCAACATAATACAGCCCGTCTATGAAAAACTCACAGCTAAAACTATCTTTAATTAGGAAAAACTGAGAGCTTTTCCTCTAATGTCAGGCACAACACATGGATATCCACTCTCACTTTTATTCAACATAGCACTGCATGTCCCAGTCACAGCAATCAGAAGAAAGAAAAAGATATTTGCAAAACACATATCTGATAAATGTTTAGTATACAAAATATATAAAGAATTTTTCAAACTCAACATCCAAAATACAAAAAATCCAGTTAAGAAATGGATAGAAGACAGGGCACCTGGGTGGCTCAGTTGGTTGAGTGCCTTCAGCTCAGGTCATGATTCTGGGGTCCTGGGATCGAGTCCCACATTGGGCTCCCCACTTGGTGGAGAGTCTGCTTCTCCCTCTCTCTCTGCCCCTGCTCTCTCTTTCTAATAAATAAGTAAGATCTTAAAAAGAAAGAAAGAAAGGAAGGAAGGAAGGAAGGAAGGAAGGAAGGAAGGAAGGAAGGAGGTAGAAGACTGAAATAGATAATTTTTCCAAAGAAGACATGCAGGTGGTTCACAGACACATGAAAAGATGCTCAACATCATTCATCATCAGAGAAACACAAATCAAAACCACAATGAGATAAAAACTCACACCTGTCAGAATGGTTAAAGTCAACAACACCTGTCAGAATGGTTAAAGTCAACAACAGCAGATGTTGGTGAGGATGTGGGGAAAGGGGAACCCTCTTACACTGTTGGTGGGAATGCAAACGTGCACAGTCCTTGTAGAAAATAATATCAAGATTCCTCAGAAAGTTAAAAATAGAAATACCCTACAACCCAGTAATTGCACCACTAGATATTTAACCAAAGGCCACAAATATACTGATTTGAAGGTACACATACACCTGGATGTTTATTTCTATGGAATATTATTCAGCCATAAAATATAATGAAATCTTGCCATTTGCAAGGACACGGATGGAGCTAGAGAATATAACACTAAGTGACCTATGTCAGTCAGAAAAAGACAAATACCATAAGATTTCACTCATATGTAGAATTTAAGAAACAAATGAGCAAAGGGGAGAAAGAGAGAGAGAGAAAAAACAAGAAGCTGACTCTCAGACTCAACTGTGGAGAAAAATATGATGGTAACTAGATGGGAAATGAAACTCTATTTATTTAAAAAAAAGTGGTAAATTGCATTGGACCTAGGAGCCATAGTTTGCCATCTTCTATTCTAAATTGCTTAGGGATGCATAGACACATGTATCACCACAACAAAAAGTAAATAAATCACTGCTGTAAAAATCAAGCTATGGTGGGGTGCCTGTGTGGCTCAATCAGTTGAGCATCTGACTCATTTCAACTTAGGTTATAATCTCCTCCATTCTCTACCCAAGTCCCTTCCAACAACCCTCAGTTTGTTCTCTCTAGTTAATAGTCTCTAATGGTTTCCCTCTCTCTCTCTCTCTCTCTTTTTCTTCCTTCCCCTATGTTCATCTGTTTTGTTTCTTAAATTCCACATACGAGTGAAATCATATGGTATTTATCTTTCTCTGACTGACTTATTTTGCTTAGCATAATACACTATAGTTCCATCCAGATCATTGCGAATGACATCTTTTTGATGGCTGAGTAATAGCTCAAAAAAAAAAAATCCAGTTCAGAAATGGACAGAAGACGTGGATAAACATTTTTTTCCAAAAAAGGCATATTTGGATATAAGTTTTGAAATTGGGTACACTGATCCTTCTCACTTTATTTTCCTTCAAATTATTCTACTGATTCCAGTTCTTTAGTTTTCCCTATAAGTTTCAAAGTTATTTATATTTATAAAAACCTTGCTGGAATTTTATGGGAATTTCAGTAAACCTATAGATTAATTTGGTGAGAATTTACTTCTTTACTATGTTAAGACTTCCAATACATTAACATGTTTTCTCATTCATTTAAATCATCTTCAAGTTCTGGCATCAGATTTTTATAGTTTTAAATATGTTTTGTTGGTTTTATACCTAAGCATTTTAAGTTTTGACTGATTGTAAGTGATATTATATTTTTAATTTCAGTGTCCATGTACTCTTTGCTAGTATGTAGGAATGCAATTGATTTTTTTAAATTTTTTTCTCATATCCTGAGACCCTATTAAACTCAATTATTAATTCTTCTTAATTACTTTTATATCCTTACAAATATTGATTACATCAACCTTTTAGTTGATAATGTTGTTGGATTCTCTATCTTTGCTGATTTCCTGTTTAATTGTTTTGTCAATTAGTAAGAAAGTAATATTGAAGTCTCCACTGATAATGTTTATTTGTCTATTTATCCTTTCAGTTCTATCAATTTTTTCTTCACCTATTTTGCAACTCTATTGTTTTTTGCATACATATTTAGGATTGCTATGTCTCTTTTGTAGATTGTTTTGACACTGGGTAGTGATTCAAATGACATTAGAGTCACTAAAATCTTGGCCTGAATAAGGAGAGAAAATGAGCAAGTTTAGGTGTCTGGACTTGAGACTTTTCAAGTTTCTTTATTGAAATTCATATAACCATAGTTGAAATATACTTTGGAGATACTATAATCAGCTGTTGGAATATTCAATTGTTGGAACAACCAAATGCACAAAATTCCACCTCCGATTTGAACAAGTGGCCATTGTATGGTGCAAATTTGGCTAAGGAAGCCTGGTTTCACAATGTGTGTGCACTGAAAAGTAACATATGTTTGTAAACTTAGTGACATCAGTGGTAATTGCCTAATGTAAACACACACAAAATGAGCAGTTTTCAATGAATATTTCAATAATGAAATGGAGTAAAGCATATATACTTTTTTCTTTGTATTTTTATGTATATATGCATATACATGAATTTATTTATATTTACATATAGAGAGAAAAATGGAAATTTGTAAGATTATGCCACACTAATCCCAAAGGTTTTTTCTTAAGATTTTATTTATTTATTTGAGAGAGAGAGCAAGAGAGCCAGGCAGGGGAGAGGCAGAGGAAGAGAGTGAGAAGGCTTCCACTGAGCAGGGAGCCTGATGCAGGGCTTGATCCCAGGACCCTGAGATCATGACCTGGGCTGAGGGAAGATGCTTAAATGACTGAACCACCCAGACACCCCTAATCCCAAAGGTTTATTACAATTCTATTGCACTCTGATTTTATTCTGTTGGTAACCACAAGACATCAAAAATATCTGAGGATAGCAGTATCCTGCCAAAGATGATTATAAACTTTACCCTTTAAAGTGACATTTCTCAGAATATTTCATAAAGTTTGTGTCCAGAGCTCTATTTTAACAAATGGCTTAGCAATTCTGATTAAGATGATCCACTGATTACATTTTAGGAAGTGTGGCTTCAAGTTCTAGATCCTGAAGTCGTTTGAGCACACATTATAGAAGAGAGCCATGTGGTGTTGGACAGCAGTTATTCAAACACACACACATGCAGACACACACACATGTTCTATGTGTCTTTCATATACAGTAATCCTTATTTTTCTGTGCCCTTCAGATTTTAAATGTTTGAAATGAAACTCATTTACCACTTACCTCTAATCCCCACCTGTCAGATTTGCTGTTGTGTTTGCCATTTTGGTAAATCACATCTCCATCTATGTATCCACTCTAGCTAGAAATACTAAAGTTATCCTTGACTACCGTATTTCCCTGAAGTTTAGTAAACACTGTACTCTTTCTAAAGTGCTTTCTAGTGCCATTGTCTGCCTGTAAACCCCTAGTCTTTCTTTAATTTTTCAAACTTTAGTATATATCTTATTTCCTCTGAAAATATTTCCCTACCTATTGCCCCACCCTCACAACATAGATGTATTTATTAATAGTATACCTGTGTTTGTCTTTGTGGTTATCATTCTGTATTGTAATTTATTCAATTAATGTTTGCCTTTCCTATTAGACAAAGAGCTCCTTGGTGGATTCTTCATCTCTAGGTCTCCAAGGCAAGGCACAGTAAGTATTTGTTGAATTGTTTCTAAAAGCTGAGGCCTTTTGTTCTGCCCCAAGGACTGGGAGGAAGAGACCCATCTACTCTCTAGACACTACTGGGTTGAAGATATCATGGCTACCTTCAAATATTTAAAGAGCTTTCTTGTAAAGCATGGACAAGATTTGATTAGTCTCTGTGGTTACAAAAGCCATATGTGGAAGCTATAGAGAGACAGAGTTCAGTTTAAAAGAAGTAAGAAGATTGCCAAAGGTGAAATAGGCTGCTCTGAGATGTACTGAGTTTCCTGTGACTGGAGATGTGAGAGCAGAAGCAGAGCAACTACTTGGAGAAAACATTAAGGAGAATATTTAAACCATCATATGCCAGGGTTATATTGAATAGCCTTTAAGGTTCCTCTAGAATGCATTCATTAAAGCAAGATGGAATAGAATACGACTGAAAAGTATTCTCCTGGGGCGCCTGGGTGGCTCAGTGGGTTAAGGCCTCTGCCTTCAGCTCAGGTCATGATCCCAGGGTCCTGGGATCAAGCCCCGCATGGGGCTCTCTGCTCAGCAAGGGAGCCTGCTTCTCGCCTCTCTCTCTGTCTGCCTCTCTGCCTACTTGTGATCTCTGTCTGTCAAATAAATAAATAAAATCTTAAAAAAAAAGGATAAGTATTCTCCTCTTAAACTTTTTTCTCCTCTAGCTGTCTTTATCTTTGTTAGTGTACTATTACCCTTATCAACATCCCAAGCTCAAAAACACAGAATCATATATCTCTTTATCACCTCATCCCAGTTTTGTTTTTCCTTTTACCAAATTCTATAGATTCTACTTTAACTTATCACATCATCTCTTGAATCCACTCACTCCATCCACATTGATCTTGCTTCAATTCAGATATTCTTTACCTCTCCCTTGGATCATTGCAATAGCTCTCTTCTAACTCCTGGCCACAGCTATAAAAACAAAATCCTAAAATATGATTCTAGTCATATTACCCCCATGTTCAAAAATTTTCAACACACTACTATTACAAAAAAAGCAAAGTTGTCTTGCAATTCAGAGGTCCTCCAAAATCTAGTAGTGACCTACCCATATCTTCCCCATTTATTTGGATGATAACACTGCTCCAGTCAGTCTATAATATTGAACACTTCCAGAACAATCCCTGTTGTTCAATTCCCCACCTCCATCCTCTGTCTCTTACTGTCTAAATCTTACATCTATCTTCAAGGACTAGCTAAAATGATATCTCTTCTATAAGATCCATCATAAATCCTCCCCCTCTCCATTGCTTTATAGAGGATTTCTTTCTTCTATAAACTGTAATAGTATTTTTTAAATATTTAATTTATTCATTTGAGAGAAAGCACAGAGAGAAAGTGAGAGAGAGAAGCAGACTGCCTACTGAGTTGAGAGCTCCGTGTAGGGCTCATGACTCAAGCCAAAGGTAGCCAACTGAGCTATCCAGGCACCCCTACAAGAGTATTTTTGATTAGTGTTTGCAAGATGCATCATTTTTAAAAATTTCAGCATGCATTTTTTTATGTTTAAGAGAAAATATCTTCTGGGTAACACACGTTCGAGTTTGGTTTAAAAAATGCTGTCTGACAACCTCTACTTAGAGTAATTTATTTATATTTTTAAATGATTCATATGACTGTCCAGCTTGTATAGTAACAATACAGTTAAAATTTGTGAAAGTTTATTATGTGTTAGCTACTATTATAAATATTTTATAAATGTTTTATAAAGATTTATTTATTTATTTGAGAGAAAGACAACATGAGTGGGGAGGGGCAGAGGGAAAGAATCCCAGGCAGACTCCATGCTGAGCATGGAGCCTGACTCAGGGTTCAATTCCAGTACCCATGAGATCATGACATGAGCCAAAAACAAGAGTCAGATGCCTAACCAACTGAGCCACCCAGGTGCTCTCTCTATATATGTAAATAATATCTATCTATCTATCTAGATATCTAGATATAGGTATATATACATATACCTATATATGTATATATAGGTATATACATATTATTTATTTACATTTACATTATTTACATATACATTTGTTTTATATTTACATATTATTTACATATACATATATGTATTGTTATTATTTACATATTTACATAGATATTATTTACATGTACATATACCTATATGTATATGTATATATATATATAGGTATATACATATACCTATATCTAGATATATGTATATATGTATATGTATATATCTAGATATAGGTATATGTATATATATCTGTATATATACATATATCTATACATATACATATAGGTATATAGATAGATAGATAGATAGATAGATATTTAACTTTATTATGTCCCTACAGCCACCTCATAGGGTAGGTACTATTATTATCCTTCTTTTTCAGGTAAAGAATTCAAGCTTTAGGAACTTGAAATATTAAATATTTTACACAATTATACACAGAACAGTCAAGTGATTTTCCCAACAAAGCACACATGTGGCGTAAAAGAAGCTATTGGGCCTAAGACTTGTTACTTTTCCTTGTGTCATGCTCCCTGTCTGGACTATATTGCCCATATATGGGCCAATCTGTACTTTATTCCAACCCTACCTCAGAAATCCTCACACCATGGCTCAAAGGTGGGACCAGGAGGGGAAGATTTGAGTTTGACTTTCCTATAGATGCTGGGCAGGAAGAAGGGAGATATATCAGAACAGGGTCATGATTTGAGAATGGGATTTATATGCTGGACACTAAGAGGCGGACAGAACTCATGTCTTGGCTCTTTTTCTTCCTGGATGCGAAACTTTGGCTTCTTCTCTCCTGAGCCTTAGTATTTAAGCTGGAATGTTAAAGTGGATTTTTTTAAAATTCACAGATATGGGGCACCTTAGTGACACAGTTGGTTGAGCATCTGATTATACTCCTCAAGTCTAGATCTCATGTTCATGAGTTTAAGCCCCATACTGGGAAGCTACTTAATTTTTTTTCAAAGACCTGTTAAAAGGAATCCATCATTTTGTGTCTATATATGTATGTACATCATTCCTGGTACTACATCTAACCT
The DNA here is from genome assembly GCA_003697995.1 of Taxidea taxus jeffersonii. Lineage (NCBI taxonomy): Eukaryota > Metazoa > Chordata > Mammalia > Carnivora > Mustelidae > Taxidea > Taxidea taxus. Next base: position 22,739 of record RCUC01113533.1, on the reverse strand, counting down.
GCTGTGCAGCCTTGAGCAAACCCCTTCCTTTTTGGACATCACTATCCATACCAGTGACATGAAGGTCAACTGGATATTCTCTAAAGGCCTTTACACTCCAATACTTTGTGGGGGTAAAACAGGATAAGTAGGTGATTGTTTTGCACAAAAAAGCCAGTGCACAGTGGTGCCTCAGTGCTCAGTCAGTTAAGTTAAAAGTCAGTCTGCCTTTTGCTTAGGTCATGATCCCAGGGTCCTGGGATACAGCCCCGTGTTGGGCTCCCTGCTCAGTGGGGAACCTGCTTCTCCCTCTCCCTCTGCCTGCCACTCTGCTTACTTGGGCTCTCTATCTCTCTGTCACATAAATAAATAAAATATTTTTAAAAAGAAGAAGCCAGTGGGCAGTTTGGGAGGCTTCCATCATGGTTGTTTCCTTTCTTGGTCTGGGAAGGAATAAAAAATGTCCTTAATCATCATTATTATCTTCGTGGTCATCAAGAAGCATGTTCTGTGGCCTATTGTGTGTGACTTATGGTTAGAAAGACTCAATGTTTGGTAACAAGATATGTATAACACCTTTTCAATAATTGTCTTCAATTATACAACTCGTGAAAATGTACTAAGTATCTACACCTATTAATTTCATTTATCCCCAGAGCAGATTGTTTAGGATGATGCCTATTCTTATCCCCATTTTGCAATTGATCAAACTAAGTTTGAAGTGATTTGATAATCTTCCCAAAACCAGAAAACATTGGCTGTGATATACCTTTACTTATTAAAGGAAAGTATCCAAGTCATTTTATTATTTCATAATTACCTTTTAAAAAACTGACATACAATATTGCCATGATCAACAATATATAAAGGGATTGTATATCTATTAAATAGATTCATTGAGTAGAATGCTCTTTCTACACTCAAGAAACTTCTAATTGGGGAACCAAGACATAAACATACTGATGAAAAGTTCCAAATGAGTTGTACACAGTGAGAGTGGGAGAAAGGGGAAAAGCCCTGGAAGGAGACAAGGCAAATATTCCTTTGAAAAAGCATTACTTTTATTATGCCTGTAGAAGGTTTAGATGGGATGAAAGAAAGATGATAAGCCTTCCAAACAATAAGAAGTAATGTTTAATGAATGAGTAAATAGATTTAGTTGAGGCCAGATGATTTGGTAGGGAAATACAAACATTTGGGTGAGTTTAACTGTTGGAAGGCCTGGAATGACAGGTTATTAACTCCCATGATACCCTAGTGTTCAATTATTCTGTGAGGAAGACCATAAAATGGTCATGCAAATTGCCAGACACCACATATTCTATTATGGGTCTATGGGAGAGCTAAGACTTGACCTTGACTTTCTTCTTCACAGCAGGTACTCTTTCCAACAAAATGCAGGGTCCATGGTCTTGCCTATTTCAGAGACAGCAGCAATCAATGATTTTTACCAAACCAAAATGCATGGAGAATTTTTTTAAATTATTATTACCAAGGTTCTTCAAACACCTTGCGAGTAATCCTTTTTCTTCTTTGGAGAAATTAAGAGGTTGTATGTCAGTATCACCTCCCCAGCTCTTTCTGACATTAATATGCAATCAATATACTTCCTGATTCTATCTTCAGCACTACGTAGATTAGGGAGTCCCTCCAAAAAATAAGAACCAGACTATGACAAATGGACAGATTTGGTGTCAGTTGTAATAAGACAATCATAACACTATCTCCTTTTTTTTAAGACCATATTTTACCTTGATGGCTTTTTAAATTTTTAAAATAAATGTCAGTTTGTAAAATGAGAGTAACCTCTTTGTCTATAACTGAATCACTCTTAAAGTTCAAGGAACCATCTTTGTTTGTTGCCTCCATTGCTTTCACTCTTAGCTGCCTGATGCTTATTTTCTCTTCTTGTTCTTTCCCTCTCCTAGTCTCCAGATTCCTAGAGGTTCATCCACTAATGCCCTCTTTGTTAGCAAAGCATAGTCACTAATAAGTCACTGGAGTTCGGGATTCAACATTATCAGAAATTTTATCTTAGCTATAGGGCTTGTGTGTATGTCTGGCTACTAACTGACTGAAAAATATCTTTCCTAACCACTAATTGAAGTTTCAGAACGAACAAATTCAAATGGCCTCACAGAATCTGTCCTTAACTTGGAAAGGAACCAAAGAAGCAAGCTGTTCTTCTGACATGGATGAAAAGACCCATCTCAAAAACATGTGAACCCACTCAACATTGCAAAAGAACATGAGCTCAGGGCACAAGCCCTGGGAGATGTCTTCTGCAGAGGCAGCTGGAGAACTACAGGGAAAATACAAAATTCTTGTCCATTTTCATCTAATCCCACGCAGATCTAATCTCATCCTTTAAGAAACACATCCTTTGATAAATACTGTGTAAATAAAAGGAGGAAGAAAGCACCTCAAACACAATTTGTGTTTTATTTTTAACTCAATTAACTTCCATAGCCATTTAGTGGGCTGTGGCTTCAGGGCTTACCTGGAGAAAAGCTGAAGGGCCTTTGGGCCTCCTCAGTCCAAGCCCCCTATCTTTCAGCGCTTTAGTGGTTTTGGGCTTAGAGCCCCAAAAGTCTGACAGCTTTGAACTAGCTGGTGTAAGTCAAGTATAATTTTTGCATGTTGAAATTAACTTTTAGACATAAATTAAATTAATCATTTTCCTTCTAAACATTCTTTTAGTTACATTTGTGAAATTGAGCAAGTCACATGGCATTTTCTAAGCCCTTTCTAGACCTCAGTTATCCTTTATATAAAATGACACACAAAAAAAGGTGGATTAGATCAATGGTTCTCAGATTTCATGGTATATTAGAATTACTTTTAAAATATATATGCCTAGGGGCACCTGGGTGGCTCAGTTGTTAAGAGTCTGCCGTCAGCTCATGTCATGATCCCAGGGTCCTGAGATTGAGCCCCACATTGGGCTCCCTGCTTAATGGGAAGCCTGCTTCTCCCCCTCCCACTCCTCCTGCTTGTGTTCCCTCTCTCACTGTCTCTCTCTGTCAAATAAATGAATAAAATCTTTATATAGATAGATCAATAGATATAGATGATATAGATATAGATATATAGATAGATAGATGATATAGATATAGATATAGATATAGATATAGATAGCTATATGCCTAAATATCAGCCATATTGGTTCTAATTTATTAGGACTAGAGTTATAGCTCTGGGAGCTAAATTTTTTTTAAAGATTTTATTTATTTATTTGACAGACAGAGATCACAAGTAGGCAGAGAGGCAGGCAGAGAGAGAGGAGGAAGCAGGCTCCCCGCAGAGCAGAGAGCCCGACGTGGGGCTCAATCTCAGGACCCTGAGATCATGACCCGAGCCGAAGGCAGCGGCTTAATCCACTGAGCCACCCAGGTGCCCCTGGGAGCTAAATTTTTTATAAGATTCTCAGGTGATACTGACAGACACCACTGAGCTCAATGCTCTCTAAACTTCCATTCCTATCTAAAAATTTAAAAAAAATGTTATCTCCCAAACAGATTTTGGCATACAAAATGTGCCATTCAGGTCACTAAGAACCTCAGACACATTATTTAGTATATTGAAAGTGTCCAGAGTTCTAAAACTCTTAGCTAATGATAAAGAAAGTCACTAAAACAGGAAAAAGATCCATAAACTCAGGAATGAAATGCAGGGCTGGTCATGTGAGAGAAATCAGGGAATACTCTTGTCTGGAGTCTTTCTTCAATAAGATCTTCCATTTTGAACAATATTCAATATTCAGTATCCAACTGACTTAGAAGTAGAACATGTAGCATTTTCAATATATATAAAAGGATTTAGATGAAAGTCACTCAGTAATTCCAAGTTAAAGTACTTCAAATGTCTCAGTTATGGCTCCTTAGTGATGACATCTATATGAGGCTCCTAGTCTCTGATTACCACAAATCCCAGGGATGCCTGATAGCATGCCCCACTGAAAGGATCCCATCAAAATTCTTAAAAGTAAGTCTGGTACATAAACTCACTGTGCAAGCATAATTGACCCCAGATTTCTGCTCTTGTCCAGAGTTTTCTAGCCAATAGTTTGTCTCCATGGCAACCCTGTTTTGGCTCAGCCTGAAGATTAGGATGACTTCATTATATTGATAAAGGGAGGTGAGATTACTGTATAGAGAAATTTCTTTTTTTAATTAATTAAATTTATTATTTTTTAATTTAAACATATAATGTAACCCCACCACCCTCTCCCAACCCCCCCCACCCCCCTCAGTTGGTTTTATGACATTAAGAGTCTCTTTTGGTTTGTCTTCCTCCCAATCCCATCTTGTTTCATTTATTCTTTTCCTACCCCCTTAGCCCCCACCCCCATTGCATCTCCACTTCTTCATATCAGGGAGATCATGTGATAGTTGTCTTTCTCCAGTTGACTTATTTCGCTAAGCATAATACCCTCTAGTTCCATCCATGTCGTCGCAAATGGTAAGATTTCATTTCTTTTGATGGCTGCATAGTATTCCATTGTATATATATACCACTTCTTCTTTATCCATTCATCTGTTGATGGACATCTAGGTTCTTTCCATAACTTGGCTATTGTGAACATTGCTGCTATAAACATTCAGGTACACGTGCCCCTTCAGATAACTATGCTTGTATCTTTAGGGTAAATTCCCAGTAGTGCAATTGCTGGGTCATAAGGTAGCTCTATTTTCAATTTTTTGAGGAACCTCCATGCTGTTTTCCAGAGTGGTTGCACCAGCTTGCATTCCCACCAACAGTGTAGGAGGGTTCCCCTTCCTCCACATCCTCGCCAGCATCTGTCATTTCCTGACTTGTTCATTTTAGCCATTCTGACTGGTGTGAGGTGGTATCTCATTGTGGTTTTGATTTGTATTTCCCTGATGCCCAGTGATGTGGAGCACTTTTTCATGTGTCTGTTGGCCATCTGGATGTCTTCTTTGCAGAAATGTCTGTTCATGTCCTCTGCCCATTTCTTGATTGGATTATTTGTTCTTTGGGTGTTGAGTTTGCTAAGCTCTTTAGAGATTTTGGATACTAGCCCTTTATCTGATATGTCATTAGCAAATATCTTCTCCCATTCTGTCAGTTGTCTTTTGGTTTTGTTGACTGTTTCCTTTGCTGTGCAAAAGCTTTTGAGCCAGTGGGAAGCAGAGGGCCTGGCGCTTCTGGGATTGGGGTGGTTGTGCCTGGGCTGTGCATGTCCATGTGTATAGAGAAATTTCTTAATCCAAACAGCAACAGAGTTAACAAGGAGCCATGTTTGTTCCTGTTATGAAGGACAACATTGAAGCCCACAGAACACATGTTCTAAGCCAGCCCTACAAGGTGCCTATGGCCTTCCTCCTCCCTACTTCCTCAGTATTAACTACCTGCGTGTTTTAGAGGCCTGAACTTTTAAAGATCCAACAAAACCACACCTCATTCCATGGGCATACTTTAGGTTTCCCCATGTGGCAACACTTATAGATGCACAGTAATCTTTGTTACATGCAAGATGGATTGTCCTGGTCAAGAGCAGCCCTCAGCAATAGAAATTGGTCCAATGAATGGAAGTCATAAGAAGTCAGATTTTATCATAAAATATAAGGGAAGGTATGCAAAATTTACTGAGTGTTCACTATATGCCAACCCCTGTAGAAGGTACTTTTTAAATTTGTTACCTTGTTTAATCCTTGAGACTTCATAAGAAATGTATTAACCAGCCCACTGGAAAGATGGGGAAAAAAAGACCCAACATTTTTATTGGAGGAGTTGAAGTAATTGCCAATAGGTCATTCAGTTGGCAAGGAGCAAAACCAGAATTCAAACCCAGACTTCTGAGTACAAAGGTTTTCTTTTATGTTTTACTCTAAAATATTATAATCTTCTCTTTAAATATTTGTCCCATTTTTATTATTGTTTGTATCAGATGTGAAGTTTGTCAAGATTCACAATAAGTCTTTTTTTAGTTTTTTTTAAAGATTTTATTTATTTGACAGACAGAGATCACAAGTAGGCAGAGAGGCAGGCAGAGAGAGAGAGGGAGACAGGCTCCCTGCAGAGCAGGGACACTAAGATCATGACCTGAGCCTAAGGCAGAGGCTTTAACCCACTGAGGCACTCAGGCACCTCTTTAGCTCTTTTTTATACTTTATTTTTTATTTTTTGAGCATCTGTATGAACACACATAATTTTATGTATCTGAGTTACAATTATTGAGCACCATGTTTGTCTGTTTGTTTACAATATGTAGAGGTGAATGTTCAGATGCTGCTCTGGAACGAAGAAGTTGAAGTACTAAGGAGCCAAATTACCTTGACATAATCTTATGAAGTCTTGCCGTCACCAGCAGGGCTGAGTTACATGTCTTCAGAGATTATTATTATATTTTACCAGAGGAAGGAGAGTTCTTCCACTCTAGGGGTAAATGAGACTTAGGGAAGTTTCTTTTTGGAGAAGGATGATATATTCAAAATTATTTTACCAGTGAAAAGTGATCTAGCATCTTGGAGTAAGTGATCTTGTCTGAACTCTTTTCATTTATCACTCCAAGTGAAAAACAGGTCCACACAAAAACGCGTATGTAAATGTTAATAACAGTCCTAAACTAGAAAAAAAAAAACTGTATTCATTTTCTAGGGCTGACATAACAAATTGTCACAAACTGGGTGGCTTAATATAACAGAAACTTACTGTCTGGAAGCCATAACTCTAAAACCATTAGGATTTACATCCCCCCTAAAGGGCTCTGAGAGAGAATCTGTTCCATGTGTCTTCATAGAATCTGGTGATTTGTTAGCAATCTTTGGTATTTCTTGGCTTACAGATGCATCACTCAAATCCTCTGACACCACATGACATTGTCCCCATGTCTTGTCACATAGTTTTCCATCTCTGTATGTCTCTGTGTGTCTAAATTTCTCTTTTGATGAGAAACCAGTCATATGGGATTATGGCACATGCTAATTATCTCATTTCGGCTATCTTTACCTTTGTAAGGTATTTCCAAATAAAGTCACATCCTCAGGTACTGGGAGTTAAAGCTTCACATATCTTTTAGAGGACACAAGGCAACACAGCCAAAATGTCCTACAACATGAGATGGTTAAATAAAATGTGGTGCATGCATACTATGGAATTCTACTCAGTAACAAAAGAGTGAGTTATAGATATACACAATTTAAATAGATATTAAGTGCTTTATCTGAATGGCATAAAAAGCAAATACTATAGAACCCATGGTTTCACTTTCCAGAGTTTCAGTTAGCCATGGCCAACCAAGATCCAAAAGAAGATGAACTCTCTGACATCATCAGAAAGTCAACAGTGACATAACACCAAGTCACAATGCCTATATTATTCACACCATTTCATCCTATCATGTAGACATTTTATCATTTCACATAATCACAAGAAAAATAGTGAGTACAGTGGAATAAGATACTTTGAAGACCACGTTCACATAACTTTTATTAGAGTATATTGTTATAATTTTATTTTATTAGTAATTATTGTTAATCTTTTAGTAATTATTGTTAACCCCTTACTGTGCCTAATTTATAAATTAAACTTATCATAGGTATGTATTATTGGAAAAAATGTAGGATATATAGGGTTTGGTATGATCTAGTTTCAGGGATCCACTAGGAGTCTTGGAACATATCCCCTATGGATAAGGGGGGATTATTGTATTGGAAGGTCACCAACATTTTCAAAATGCAAAGATTATAAAGATTTAAAATAAAATAGTGATTTCAGGGATATAGGTGTGGTGTGTTAGGGTAGAGTAGGTGTGATTATAAAGATCAGATAAATTTTAGTGATGATGGAACAGTTTTGTATCACAATTGCATTAATGACTATATGAGTTTACTCATGTGAAAAGATGGCATAAAACTAAACACACACATTGTGCAAGTGTCAATTTCCTGGTTTTTATGTTGTTCTGTAGTTATATAAATATAATATATATAAAATATTACATTTGGGGAACTGAGTAAATGGGGCTTCCTTGTAACTTCTTGTAAATGTATAATTTCAAAATAAAAAAATCTTTCTTGTGATTTTATTTATTCTTCTTAAATTAATGTACAGTGTTATATTAGTTTCAGGTATACCATATAATAATTCAGAAATTCTATACATTACTCAGTGCTCATAAAGATGATGTACTCTTAATCACCTTTATTTATTTTACTCATTCCTCACCCACCCAACTCCCTTATGGTAATGGCCAGTTTGTTCTCTCTATATTTATTAAATGTTTTATGTATTTTAAAGAGAAAGAGAGATAGAGAAAAAGAAAGAGCACAGAGGTGTAAAAGCAGTGAAATGCATGTTATGTGACCCTATATGATCCATAGGGTGGTAAGGCCTGGGAAAACCAATCATAAATACAATGTGATAAGTACCATAAGAGTTAACAGTAAAATGCTATGGAATCTCAGAGTGAATCCTTCAGTGGTTTAGGTTGAGAAAGACCTCAAGGAATAGGTAATATTCAATTTTGCAGTGTTAGGATTTCATTAGGCAGAAGACATAACATACAATAACAGAGAAATATAAGTGAACCTAAGAAATTACAAATGGTCTGCCAATGGATAAATGAATAAAAAATATATATATCCATATATGTCATCTATCTACCTATCATCCATCTATCTATCATCTGTCTATCTATCTATATATCTATCTGTCATCTATCATCTATCTATCCATGACTACACACACACACACACACACACACACACACACACACTAAACCATACAGGAACATTAACTATAGTCATCATTTTGTACATTACATCCCAAGTACTTATTTACTTTATAAATGGAATTTGTACCTTATGACTATCTTAATCCAATCCCTCCTTCCCCTAACACCCACCTCTGGTAACCACAAATCTGATCTCTTTAAATAAGAGGTTTTTTTTTAAGATTTCACATACAAATGAGATCATATGGTACATATCATTCTTGACCTCAAGGCCAATCCATGTTGTTTCAAATGGCAGGATTTCCCTATTTTTTATGGCTAAATGACATTCCCTTGTGATTGTGTGTGTGTATTTGTGCATGAATGTGTGTGTGCTTATCATCCCTTCCTGTCTGTTCATCCATCGATGGGCATTTATGTTGTTCCCATGATGTAGTTATTACAAATAATGTTGCTATAAACATTGAGGTGCAGACATCACTTTGATATGTTTTTTTTCTTTAAATATATTCCAAGAAGTGGAATTTTGTATCTTATGGCAGTTCTATTTCTAACTTTTTGAGGAAACTCCAAGTTGTTTTCTATAGTAACTGTACCAATTTACAATACTGTCAGTAGTGCACTGGGGTTCTTTTTCCCACATTCTCACCAGCAGCTGTATTCTCTTTTCTTCTTAATGATAGGCAGTACCACACTGTTTTGATTATTATAGCTTAAAATCAGGAAGTGTGATGCATCATGTTTTGTTCTTCATCAGTGTTACTTTGACTATGTGGGATGTTTTGTTTTTCCATATAAATTTTGGACTCTTTTACTTCTTTAAAAAAAGGGAATTGGATGTGGAGAAATGGGAACCCTTTTACACTGTTGGTGGGAATGAAAGTTGGCGTGGCCACTTTGGAAAACAGTGTGGAGATTCCTCAAAAAATTAAAAAAAAAATAGAGCTACCCTATGACCTGGCAATTGCACTATTGGGTATTTAACCCAAAGATACAGATGAAGTGAAAAGAATGGCCATATGTATTCCAATGTTCATAGCAGCAATGGCCACAGTGGCCAAACTGTGGAAAGAGCCCAGATGTCCTTCAACAGACAAACAGATAAAGAAGATGTGGTCCATATATACAATGGAATGTTACTCAGCCATCAGAAAGGATGGATACCCAACATTTGCATCAACATATATGGGACTGGAGGAGATTATGCTGAGTGAAATAAGTTCAAGCAGAGAAAGTCAATTATCATATGGTTTCACTTACATGTGGAAGGTAAGGAATAGCATGGAAGACATTAGGAGGAAGGGAAAAGTGAAGAGGGGTGGGAGATTGGAGGGGAAGACAAACCATGAGAGACTGTGGACTCCAAGAAACAAACTGAGGGTTTTAGAAAGGAGGGGAATGGGTGGGTCATTGAGGCTGGTGGTGGGTGTTAATGAAGGCACATATTGCATGGAGCACTGGGTGTTATACATAAACAATGAGTCTTAGAATACTACATCAAGAACTAATGATGTATGGTGACTAACATAACATAATAAAAAAATTAAAAATTAAAAATTAAAAAAGGGAATTGTAATCTTAATAAGGATTACATTAAATTGAATACACAGATGGCTTTTAGTAGAATGGACATTTTAACAATATTCATTTTTCCAATCTATGAACGTGGGACTCCTTTCCACTTTTGTCTTGTTTGATTTCTTTCATCAATGTCTTGCAGCTTTCCATGTAGGGATTTTTAACCTCCTGGATTAAATCTATCCTTAAATATTTCATTGTACTTGATGTCATTAAAATTGAGATTGTTTTCTTTATTTTTTTAAATAATTCATTGTTAGAATAAAGAAATGATATTTATTTTTATGTTAATTTTCCATGTGTGTGAGTAAACTGATAGAAGTTTATTAAGTGAAGATACAGAAAAAGCTCTCAAGAGTCAGAGCAGTCCTGACAGTGTTGCCAACAAGGGTTGCCTTTAGGGTCGGTCTTTTATAGAAAGCTAACCAAGGAACTTAGATCCTTTTAACATCTCTACTGATAACACCTTCAATGGCTTACTCCCTTTTTAGAGGATGGTTATTCTTTTCTGGTCACAGGTAATTATCATAAAGACACCCACCCCATAAGATCCACTCCACATGCATAGGGCAGGGTGGTCCTCCACACGACATGCCTAGGCGAAGTGGTCCTACACCCCACACACCTATGACAGAATAGTCTGAATTTTCCCCTTATCTCTGGTTTTCCTACACCTCCACATTTTTGGGATCTCTGTGAGCCTGATCACAAGACCCCTATCTATCTTTATGTTATTTTTAATAAAGGTTTTATTTATTTGAGAGATAGTGAGGGACAGAAAGCACGAGTGGGGGGAGGGGCAGAGGTAGAAGGAGAAGGGGCCTCCCTGCTGAGCAGGGATCCACATCCACATGCAGAGTTTAATCCTAGGATCCTGAGATCATGACCTCAGTTGAAGGCAGATGCTTAACTGACTGAGCCACCCAGGCACCCTCTATATTATTTTTTTTTCCTGCAAACTTATTGAGTCATTGATTAGTTATAAGAGTTTTTGGGTGGAGTCTTTAGGATTTTCTATATGTAAAATCATGTCATCTAGGAACAGAGGCAATTTTACATCTTTTTCAATACTGATGTCTTTTATTTCTTTTTCTTTCCTGGTTGCTCTGGTTGGGAATTTCAGTACTATGTTGAATATTAGCAGTGAGAGTGTGCACACTTGTTCCTGATTTTAGAGGAAAAGCTTTCAGTCTCTCATCATTGAGTATAATGTCCTTGTGGATTTCTCATATATGGTCTTTATTATGTTGAAGTACATTCCTTTTAAATTTAATTTGTTGAGAATTTTCATCATAAATGATTATTGAATTTTGTCAAATGCTTTTTCTGTGTCTATTGAGATGAACATATGATTTTTTTCTTTCATTTTATTAATGTTTCAGAACATAATTGACTTGTATGTTGAGCCATTCTTGCATCCCAGAGATAAATCCCATTTTATCATGGTAAATGATCCTTTTAATGTGCTGCTGAATTTTGTTTGCTAGCATTTTATTGAGAATTTTTGCATATATATTCATCAGGGATATTGGCCTATAGTTTTCTTTTCTTATAGTGCATTTTCCTGACTTTGGTATCAGAGTAATGCTGGCATTATACAACGAGTTTGAAAATTCTCCTCTTATCTTTAATTTACTGGAGGAATTTGAGGAAGAATGGCATTAATTCTTCCTTAAATGTTTGGTAAAATTCACCAGTGAAGCCTTGGCATTCTTGGGCATTTATTTGTTAAGAGGCTTTTGATTACTGACTTAATTTCATTGCTAGTTATCAGTCTGGGCTTTTCTTCTTTGGGAATCTTTTGATTATTATGTCAATATTACTAGGAATTGCCCTATTTAGATTCTATCTTCCAAATTCAGTCCTAGAAAATTATATGTTTCTAAGAAATTTTCCAATTCTTCTAAGTACTCCAATTTGTTGAAGTATAGTTATTGATATTAGCTTCTTATGATCTGTGGTGTCAGTGCTAATGTCTCCTTTTTAATTTATAAGTTTGTAAATTTGGGTTCTCTCTCTTTGTTCCTTGATTAGTCTAGCTATAAAATTTGCCAATTTTGTTTATCTTTGTAAAAAGTCAATACTCAGTTTTTAAAAAAAATATTTTCTTTTGTTTTTTGTTTTCTATTTCATTTATTTCTGCTTTTATTTAAAATAACTTACATATTACTGTATAAATTTAAGGCATGCAACATGATGGCTTGATTTACATACACTGTGAAGTGGTTACCAAAATAGGTTCAGCTAACATTCATCTTCTCATATAAATACAATTTTTAAAAAAAGAAAAGGAAAGGAAATGTTTTTCTTATTCATAAAAGTATACCTTACCTAATTGCTGTAAGTTATAGATAGCTTAAGAGAAAAGAGAAAAAGTTTTCCTTATATCTGAAAAACAAAAATTAAAGAACCAGCAATGTTTCAATCAAAGTCAACAAAAAACTATAATCATCCTCATCTGTTCATTCAGTACCATGTGATTAATTCGATTCTGGTTCTGGTTACTCTTGAAGTAATACTTTTATGAATCTATCAACTTCTTCAATAGTTCTAGAAATTCTTACTCAGTCCAGTAAACTTATGTTATTTTTTTAAATGAGTCAATATCCATAAAACACTGGTGCAAAACTAGAATTTGGTATTCTATTAAAAATGACAAGGTTTTCTTAGACTATTCATCTTTTAATTTTTTAATTTTTTTTCAGTAAAGGAAAAAAATCATTTTAATAGAAGGCTAATGGCTGTTAATGTTGGAAAAACAGTATGAATGAAAAGTACATCAAAACCAGGTTGCAGAGGGAAAAGGCAGTTAGCATGGGTGCTGATGTTACATCAAACTCCAGAGAGCCCATGCTGACTGCGCTGCTGGCCTCATCACGGGGTTCACCTCAGGCCCATGATCTAAGTGTCATTAATGTCTCTATGTCTTGTTTATTTGATAGTACTTGTTTTTATATGACCCAAGAGTGAATGAGGCTGGCTGTTCTCTTACTTTCCTTGGTGGCGTTTGTTCCTTTGTTATCTTGTGCTTTGGAGTTTGATCTTTGTTTGACACAAAATCCAAAGGATACATGCCAGTCCTGATTTGCTGTTCATTGTCTGCGATGCAGAAACCTTCCCAGACCATACTATCTGAAATCTGGCATGTTCCATGACAATCTACCCACTTTCTTTTTTTTAATTAATTTATTTATTTAATTTCTTTTCAGTATAACAGAATTCATTGTTTACGCACCACACCCAGTGCTCCATGCAATACATGCCCTCCATAAAATCCACCACCTGGCTCCACCAACCTCCCACCTCCTGCCCCTTCAAAACCCTCAGAATGTTTTTCACAGTCCATAGTCTCTCATGGTTCACCTCCCCTTCCAATTTCCCTCAACTCCCTTCTTCTCTCCATCTTCCCATGCCCTCCATGTTATTTGTTGTGCTCCACAAATAAGTGAAACCATATGATAATTGACTCTCTCTGCATGACTTATTTCACTCAGCATAATCTCTTCCAGTCCCGTCCATACTGATACAAAAGTTGGGTATTCATCCTTTATGATGGAGGCATAATACTCCATAGTGTATATGGACCACATCTTCCTTATCCATTCGTCCGTTGAAGGGCATCTTGGTTCTTTCCACAGTTTGGCGACCATGGCCATTGCTGCTATGAACATTGGGGTACAGATGGCCCTTCTTTTCACTACACCTGTATCTTTGGGGTAAATACCCAGTAGTGCTATTGCAGGGTCATAGGGAAGTTCTATTTTTAACTTCTTAAGGAATGTCCACACTGTTTTCCAAAGTGCTTGCACCAACTTGCATTCCCACCAACAGTGTAAGAGGGTTCCCCTTTCTCCAAACATCTTCTCCAACACGCGTTGTTTCCTGTCTTGCTAATTTTGGCCATTCTAACTGGTGTAAAGTGGTATCTCAATGTGGTTTTGATTTGAAACTGCCTGACGGCCAGTGATAATGAGCATTTTTTCATGTGTCTGATAGCCATTTGTATGTCTTCATTGGAGAAGTGTCTGTTCACGTCTTCTGCCCATTTTTTGACATGATTATCTGTTTTGTGTGTGTTGAGTTTGAAAAGTTCTTTATAGATTCTGGATATCAGCCTTTTGTCTATACTGTCATTTGCAAATATCTTCTATTCTGTAGGTTTCCTCTTTGTTTTGTTGACTGTTTCCTTTGCTGTGCAGAAGCTTTTGATCTTGACAAAGTCCCAAAAGTTCATTTTTGCTTTTGTTTCCTTTGCCTTTGGAGACATATCTTGAAAGAAGTTGCTGTGGCTGATATTGAAGAGGTTATTGCCTATGTTCTCCTCTAGGATTCTGATGGATTCCTGTCTCATGTTGAGGTCTTTTATCCATTTAGAGTTTATCTTTGTGTACGAGTAAGAGAATTGTCTAGTTTCATTCTTCTACATATAGCTGTCCAATTTTCCCAGCACCACTTATTGAAGAGACCGTCCTTTTTCCACTGTATATTTTTCCCTGCTTTGTCAAAGATTATTTGACCATAGTGTTGAGGGTCCTTATCTGGGCTCTACTCTGTTCCACTGGTCTATGTGTCTGTTTTTATGCCAGTATCATGCTGTCTTGGTAATCACAGCTTTGTCATAATGCTTGAAATCAGGTAACATGATGCTGCCAGTTTTGTTTTTCTTTTTCAGCATTTCCTTAGCAATTCAGGGTCTCCTGATTCCATACAAATCTTAGGATTATTTGCTCCGGCTCTTTGAAAAATACCAGTGAAATTTTGATTGGAATGGCATTAAAAGTATAGATTGCTCTAGGCAATATAGACATTTAAACAATGTTTATTTTTCTGATCCAAGAGCATGGAATGGTCTTCCATCTTTTTTTGTCTTCTTCTATTTCTTTCATGAGTATTCTGTAGTTCCTCGAGTACAGATCCTTTACATCTTTGGCTAGGTTTATTCCCAGGTATCATATGGTTTTGGGTGCTATAGTAAATGGAATCGATTCTCTAATTTCACTTTCTGTGTTTTCATTGTTAGTGTATAAGGAGGCAACTGATTTCTGTACATTGACTTTGTAACCTGCCAAATTACTGAATTGCTGTATGAGTTCTAGTAGTTTGGGGGTGGAGTCTTTTGGGTTTTCCATATAAAGTACCATGTCATCTGTGAAGAGAGAGAGTTTGACTTCTTCATTGCCAATTTGGATACCTTTCATCTTCTTTTTAAAAAAGAAATCATAGGGGCGCCTGGGTGTCTCAGTTGGTTAAAGCCTCTGCCTTCAGCTCAGGTCATGATCTCAGGGTCCTGGGATCGAGCCCTGCATCGGGCTCTCTGCTCAGCCAGGGAGCCTGCTTCCTCCACTCTCTCTCTATCTCTGCCTGCCTCTCTGCCTACTTGTGATTTATATCTGTTAAATTAATTAATTAAATAAAATAAAATAAATAAAAAAGAAATCATATAAAGGTTTTTATTTACCTTCTAATTAATCCTCCTGGGAAACCAAGATTTTGTGTCTTATCAAACTAATATCCTATGCTTCATGTTTTCTTTATCAGGTCTTTGATTACTGAAGAAACTGAATTTCTCATATTAAGAGCTAAGATTTTATTTATTTATTTATCTATTTGTGAGAGAGAGAGAGAAAGAACAAATAGGTGGAGGGGGAGAGGGAGACACAGACTCACTGCTGAGTAGGGAGTCCTATGTGGTGTTCAAATCCAGAACCCTAGGATTATGACATAAGCTGAGTGCAGATGCTTAACTGACTGAGCCACCCAGGTTCCCCAAGAGCTAGTGTTTTTATCAACTATGTAACTTTCTATATTTGCTTTTTAAATCTTTTAATTTTCACTTTGGTTAAATAGATAGCTAAGTGTTTTTTCACAGTGATCTGTGATCCTATTTAGCCAAGTGTCTAAACCTTTTGATATTTTTGACAACTTTCTCAATTAAATTCTAGATGGGATACTTTTTTTTAAATGTTATGTTTGTCACCATACAGTATTTCATTAGTTTTTGTGTAGTGTTCCATGATTCATTGCTTGCATAGATAGAGTACTTTTGAGCTCAGACTGATTTTGAGATTTCCCAGAAGGTCCCTGGAGATCCTTAAAAGAATTTAGCTCTCACCTTATTAGGGAAAAATATTAAACCAATTAGATTTATTCATTATGTAAAATTACATGGGAAGCATTGTAAAAAATGATAATAAACCTTCTTAGCTTATATGTGAATGGATATGTCACAAATATAGATGCTCTGGGAATTGTTTGAAGTTCACAGAAATTTATCAATACCTTCTTAGTCCAAATTTATGTTCAAATGCATTTCTCAGAAATAACTAAATTCCTTATCAAAGGAACTCTCATCAGATCGGTAATCATGGATATTTTAAGTCATTTATGATTCACAGTCATTCTTCTCTGAAAGCATTTGATTCTTCTTGGAAAGCATTTATAGTCAGCTATGGCAAGAATGCTCTGTGATGGCATCACTTGAAAAACCTTGGGACCATGCCAGTGGATTGAGTAAGAATTTCTAAAACTTTTAAGTTTTTTTTTTTTTTAAGAACAGAAGATTTACTCTCCTAATATATTTTTTATATATCATGCAATGGTGTTAGTTATAGTCATCATGTTGTATATCACATCCCTAGTACTTAGTTATCTTATACCTGGAGTTTTGTAACTTTTGACCACCTTCCTCCAATCTCTCCTTCCCCCTAACTTGTGCCTCTCTTAGCCACAAATCTGATCTCTTTTTCTGTAACTTTTTGAGTTTTCTTACATTCCACATCTAAGTGAGATCATACAATATTTGTCTTTCTTTGTTTGATTTATTTCAGTTAGCATAATGCTTTCAAGATGTACCCATAGTGTTGCAAATGGTAGGATGTCCTCACTTTTTATGGCTAAATAATATTTCATTGTCTATATATACCACAGCTTCTTTATCAATTTATCTGCTAATTGACACTTAGATGTTTCCATGTCTTGACTATTGTAAATAGTGCTGCTAAGAACATGGGGCCAAAATATATTTTTGAGTTTGTATTTTTGTTTCTTTTAGATATATTCCCAGAAGTGAACTGTCTTGATCATATGGTAATTCTAATTTCATTTTTCTTAGATCTTTACACCATTTTACATAGTGCCTTTGCTAAGTTACAATAGCAACAGTGCACAAGGGCTTTCTTGTTTCATCCATGCCAACATTAGTTACATCTTATATTTTTAATAAAGTATATTTTAACAGGTGTGAAGCAGTACCTCATTGTGATTTTAGTTTGCATTTCCCTAATGACTAATGACATTGAGTTTTTTTTTTTCATGTACCTGTTGGTCTTTTGTATATCTTCTTTGCAGAAATATCTATTCAGACACTTTGTCTGATCACCTGACCATAATGGCTGAGGAAATCTCCCAGAAGCTGTGTGGTACAGTGGTGCTCAAACTTAGAGAAGACAGGTAGATCCAAAAGTTTGTAAAACTAAGCAAGTGCATCTGTTTGGTGAGGGAACTTGGTGTATGGGATCGTTTGAGTTAAAACAATATTTAAGAACAAAAGAACAAAGGAAAAAAGAGAAAAGGAAGAAACAACCTTAACTATAGAGAACAAACAGATGTTTACAAGAGAGGAGGTTGGTGGGAGGGGAATGGATAAAACAGGTGAAGGGGATTTAGAGTATACTTCTCTTGATGAGCACAGAGTATTATATGAAATTGTTGAATCACTATATTGTACACGGGGTAACTTATATAACATTATATATTAACTAAACTGGAATTGAAAAAAAAAATCCAAAAAGCTTTGCCAGTGTGAGAGCTGCTTCTCCTATTGTGCCCAGGCAGGGAATTTAATTCATAGCCCACTCATTGTTGAATATGCTCTTTAGTCTGAGAAACTAGGGAACTCAACCAGAGCACATAGGAAACTGCATAGCATATTAAACAGCTTTCTGTACAGTGTCACTTAAACAGATGGCACAAACCTGTCTGCATAGAAAAACTGGTAGCCTCTTGTGACAAAGGAGTTGAATGCACACTTAGGCCAGATTCGTATCCCCAGACAATAAGCTCTGCAGACCCTGGGTCCCATCCTATTGTCCTCCCAATTCAAGCAAGCTACTTCAGAGCATTACAACTACAGAATATAGTACCCAACCATCTAGTATGCATGAACAGAATACCCAAGAAACCATGGAGTCTATCCTACAGCTTCAATTGGATAGAAAATCAACTGAGCAGTCCTATTCAATGTTCTCAGCCAGGGTTACATACACATTTCTGTGCTCAGAGCCCAAACAGTTGCCTTGACCCACAATAAACTATGATAGCAGGTCTCCTCCATCCAAGGACATTATCAGCAGACACACAGAGAAACTGAAACTAAGTTAACTGGTAAAAACTATTCTCTTGAAATGCAAACATGTAAATCTGGAAGAAGAGTCTGATTACTCAAATGCATACATACCAGGGTTATAAATCAGGAATATCTCTCTCTCTCTCTCTCTCTCTCTCTCTCACACACACACACACACACACACACCCCACACATATAACCAAAGGAAACTAATAACATTCTGATGACTGATTCTCAAGAGCTGGAGATCTGTGAACTGTCAAATATTTCATAATAATCCTCTTAAAAGAAGTTTAGTGAACCACACAACACAACACACACACACAGAGAAAAACAACTAAGTAAAATTAAGAAACAATGCATAAACAAAATGGAAAGTTTGAAAAGAAAATAGCAACCATCATCAAAAAAACCTTCCCAGCAATCTAAGAATTAAAAAATACAGTAACTGAACTGAATAATTCAATAGCATTTCCTTTTTAAAAGATTTTACTTGTTTATTTTAAAGAGAGAGTGAGCATGACAGAGAGAGAGAGAGATCATGAGCATGGGGCAAGGCAGAAGGGAGAAGACTCCCTGATGAGCAGGGATCCTAATGCAGGACTTGGTTCCAAGACTCTGGGATCATGACCTGAGCTGAAGGTAATCAACTGAACGGCCCAGGTGTCCCTGCCTAAAACTAATATAACACTATGTTAATTATACTGGAATTGAAAGTTTACAAATAAAATAAATGGAAGAAAACATTCTAACTTGAGCAATCAGGGAAGAAAAAAATAAAATTTGTGAAAATTATAAAAGAAGTGACATTGTTTCTTTATGCAGAAGACATGATTTTATATAGAGAAATCCTAAATACTCAAGCAAAAAAAAAATAGATCTTATCAATGAATTCAGTAAGGTTACAGGATACAAGGTTAACCTTCAAAAATCAGTGGTATTTCTTTTTTTTTTTTTTTTTTTGACTAGTTTCCACACATAGCATGGAGCCCTATGTGGAGCTTAAACTCACCACCCAACGATCAATACCCAAGCTGAGATCAAGAGTTGGACACTTAATCTACTGAGCCACCCAGGTGCCTCTCAAGTGAGTAGCATTTCTATATGCTAACAACAATTTTTTGTAAACTAAATAAATAAAACCATCTAATTTACAATAGCATCAAAACAATAAAATAGTTGTAATAAATTTAACTAAGGAGGTGAAATATTTGTTTTTAAAACTAAGTTATTTATGAAATAAATCAAAGCCATAAACAAATGGAAAGGTACCTTATGTTCATAAATTGGAAGAATTAATATTATAATTGAAATGCATGGAGCACTGGGTGTGGTACACAAACAATGAATCTTGGAACACTGAAAAAATTAAGTAAATTAAAAAATAAAAATAAAATAAAATGCCAATAATACCAAAAGCTATCTATAGGTTAAATGCAATCCCTAACAAGATTCAAATTGTAATTTTGCAGAATCAGAAAAAAAACACTCCTAAAGTTTATATGGAACCACAAGAGACACAGAAAAACCAAGAAATATTAAGAAAATAAAACAAAGCAGGAGGCATTATAATTTTTTATTTCAAATATACTATAAACCCATATTTATCAAAACTGTATAATACTGGCATAAAAACTGACAAATAGGTCAATGAAACAGAATTGAGATATCAGAAATAAACCGAAGTATATAATGTCAACCATTACTTGGCAAGATAGTCAAGAATATTCAATGGAGAACAGAGAGTCTCTTCAATAAATGGTACTGGGATAACTGGATATTCTTAAGTAAAAGAATTAAATTAGACCCATATCTTCTGTCACTCATAAATGTTAATGCACAATGGATTAAAAACTTAAATGTGAAACCTGAATTTGTGAAACTTCTAGAAGAAAACTTAGGAATAAATCATATTGACATAGGCCTTTATAATGATTTCTTTGATATGACACTTAAAGCACAAGAAACATAATTTTTAGAAAGGTGGGACATCAAACTAAAAAGGCTGTGCAGCAAAAGAAACCAACAACAAAGTGAAAAGACAACCTATGAAATGAGAAAAAATATTTACAAACCATGTATTTGATAAGGGGTTAATACCTAGAATATTATAAAACTCTCATATAACTCAATAACAAAAACCAAAGAACCTAATTAAAGAAAGACAAAGAGGCTGATTAGACATTTCTCCAAAGAAGATATACAAAAGACCAATAGGTACATGAAAAAAAAAAAAGCTCAATGTCATTAGTAATTAGGGAAATGCAAATTAAAATCACAATGAGGTACTGCTTCACACCTGTTAGAATGAACTTTATTACAAAGATAAGTTGTAACTAACGTTGGCATGGATGAGATAAGAAAGCCCTTGCACTCAGTTGCTATTGTAAATAGGTAAAGACACTATGTAAAATGGCGTAAAGAATTCTCAAAAAAATGAAAATAGAATTACCATATGATCAAGACAGTTCATTTCTGGGAATATATCTAAAAGAGACAAAAATACTAACTCAAAAAGATAACTTTGCAGCAAAGGAGTCAAGATGGTGGAGAAGTAGCAGGCTGAGATGATATCAGGTAGCAGGAGATCAGCTAGATAGCTTATCAAACCATTCCTAAGACCTACAAATCCAACAGGAGATCCAAGAGAAGAAGAGCAACAATTCTAGAAACAGAAAATCGAACACTTTCTGAAAGGTAGGACCTGCAGAGAAGTGAATCCAAAGCAAAGGGGAATAGAGACCACGGGGGAAGGTGCCAGATCCCCGCAAGCGGTGGAGCAATGCAGCACAAAATCAGAACTTTTAAAAGTCTGCTCCACTGAGGATCATCACTCCAGAATTAAACCGGGGTGAAGCCCACGCAGGGACAAAGTGGCCTCAGGTCCCACGGGGTCACAGAAGGATTGGGGATATCTGAGTATCACAGAGTTCACAGGTATTAGAGCGGGTAAACTGGTTACAGAGACAGAGCCAAGGAATGAGCTCTCAACTCAGGATTACCTTGAAATGGAATCCGTGGTACAGGCCAATACTCTGTGAGTGGGGACCCCACAAGATCTGGGAAGACCACCCCCTGGAAGAGCTCAGGGATCTGTGGAGTTCAAAGACCAGGTGGAGCTGTGTGCCAGAGACAGAGATGCTTGGTGACAGGCTGAGTGAGCTTGGAGCACAGCCAAGGCCAGGGAGACAGGAGTAATTGAGGGCTTTTATCCAAGCACGGCCTTGAGCATGGCCAGAGGCCAGGGAGACTAGAGTGATTGAGTGCTTTACTCTGAGGGCGCACTGAGGAGTGGGATCCTGAGCTCTCGGCTCCTCTGGGCCAGAGATTGGGAGGCCACCATTTTCATTCCCATCCTCCAGAACTCTACATAAAGCATTCAGGAAACAAAAGCTCCCGAAAGCTAACCCGAGCAGATTACTTAGCCTGGCCTCTGATAAGGTCAGTGCAATTCTGCCTCAGGCAAAGACACTTGAGAATCACTCCAACAGGCCCCTCCCCCAGAAGATCAATAAGAAATCCAGCCAAGACCAAGTTCCCTTAACAAGGAGAAGAGAAGAATTCCAGAGGAGGAGAAAGCAAAGCACGGAATTCATGGCTTTCTCCCTATGATTCTTTAGTCTTACAAAGCTAATTATTTTTTTTTATTTTTTTCTTCTGATATTTTTTTAACTTTTTCCCTTTCCTCTTTTAACGTTTTTAACTAGTTTGTCTTAACAATACCTTTCATAAAAAAATCTTTTTTGAACATTCATTATTATAGTCATATTTTATCCTTCATTGTATCTAACTTTATTTTTTGTATACACATAGGGTTTTTTCTTCTAAAAAATGATGGGTACAACTTCTTCTAATAGATTAACATACAGCCTAAGTCAAGCACTGTGCTTGTACTAGTCTCCAGTCTGAGCAAATTCTCTCCACCTTGTTTTTCTTATTCTCCCAACCAACCTACCTTATCAACTCCTTTTTTAGAAATTAAAAAAAAATTTCATCTTTATAATCATATTCCTTCCCTTCATTGTGTTTACCCTTATATATGTTTTTCATTCTTTAAAATTGTGGGAGGTAGGTTCTTCTAAGAGACCAAAATACTCCCAAAATTAAGTGGGTGATGCTGTTCTAGTCACCAGTCTAATA